>JBBYHQ010000009.1:3796226-3811876 GCA_038382645.1 Spergularia azorica
CCGTGTCTGTGTCCTAAAATTAAATAAAAAAACCGGACACGGTTTTTGGGCGTGTCTGACACGTGTCGTACCGTGTCCGACGCGTGTCGGTGTCCGACACGGTGTCAGACACAGACACGGCACTGGACAGGCGTGTCCGTGCTTCCTAGGTGGCCACTGTCTCATCATACGAGAGTAACAGATAGTTAATACTTGATACTTAGGTGCTGTTAGCCATGCCTATGAGGAACTTTTGGTCACGTTTTTGCCATTGACCTAGCTTCTCTGGGGTGGAAAGTTGGTATTGGTGGGGGCAAATGGGCAGGCAGTTCACGATGGCCTTTAGAAAGTCGTCTGTTTGCCTTCACGATGGCATTCCTTAACTACTGATTATACGATGCAGGTACGCTCCATTGTGAAACCGGGGTGCTCACAAGAAGTTTTGAAAGTAGCACTGAGTGCCATGTCTTCTGTAACAGAGATTCTTTCTGTCATGTCATCAAACTCTAACAGTGCCCAAAGGATCCTTTGATGATTCCAGAGTAATAACAGAGTACTCCTCCACTTGAGCAGCTGGCGAATTGTGGTCCTTTTTTGTGTCACTGCATCTTCGGATTAGATATTCATCTGTGTCAAACTAGGAATTGCAATATTTAGAATTTTTTGTTGAACACGATAATCTTTCTTCTGTAGACATGACATTCTGTGCGAAATAATTGTGAGAACTGAAATTGCAGTTTTGGCATGAATAGAACAGTTTCAATGGTTATACCTGTGTTGACCTTCTCTTCTACGGAGTATGTCGTATTGATACTGCAATTGTGGGTGGGTTTTGGGTTTGTATGAAAGTTGAATCATCGATGCAATATTTGTCAATCATGTAATTGAGTTAATCGAGTTCATAAGCTGCTGAGATCCGGCTGTTCTCAGAAGCTTTCGAACTTGTCAGTCAGGTCGACCCATTATATCTCCGGAGCAGGCAGGAAGGGAATTGATACAGATGATGGTGGTTCTCTGGGTTTCTGATTTTTCAATGAGCAGTGAAGTGTGAGAAGTCGCGAAAAATCAAGAGATTCTTGTACTTGACTTCTTGTGCTTTCCACATTGCAAATTACGTTGAGCTATGCTTCTTGTTAGCTGACTTCGAACTTGGGACTAATGAGGCTTGGTTGAGGGCTGTCCAAGATGGTTGAATGAGACTGTTTGTGACCACATCACTATATGCTCGTATCAATTGCATTTATTCCACATCGGTCAAAAAACTAAATTTTGGTTAATAATTCTATCGAAATTAAAGGTCAAAATACCTAGCATATGGTGTATGAGGTACCTAGCATATGGTGTATGAGGTATGTGTTAACGTGTCGTTCATGTCATATAATTAACCTCACCCAAAACCAATCTAAATACCTTTGTATCGACTTTGTGTTAACACGTTAAGTCGTTAACCCCAAAAAATAAGAACCACCATGGCGTATTTGTGTTTACTCTAATAAGTTTTAATGTACCATTTGTTCTTATTTTTTTTGTTATGATTTAAATAATTAAAAATCAATTCAAGTTTAAATGGATTAAATGTAGATGAGAGGATGGAGACACAAGATTCATAAACAACATAACTCATTGATTTTCCATGATGACAACAGTCACTTTTTCTTTTTTTTTTTTGAGGTAATGACAACGGTTGTATGACTCTGAACCTGATAAAACTAAAGAAAGAAAAAGGGAGGTGCTTAAGGTCGCCCCCCCCTTTTACGAATTATAGCCTCAAACCAAACATTTTCCCTTGAACTACCAATTCTACCCCGGATAGCAGCTCCCACCCCAACCTTGTACTACCCAATTTACCCTCCCATTCAATATCCTGAATAAAAAACACACATACACCTCACTCCACCTTACCCCACACTTAATTCACCACCACAAACTATCCTCCAAATATCTCACCTCCATTATTCACCCTGATTCACCTTCATTATCAGTGAATATTACCTCAAATATTACCACATTTATCACTCTCCATTTATTACCACACTTTCTATTATTACCACATTTAATCCTCTCTCATTCAGCATTTATTACTAAGATCTTACCTCCTGCATTGCAACCACTCTTCAACGGACTAAGTACAATTCACGCACTCGACGTACCAAAAGGTCGTTTTGCTGTTGTATAAGTGTGCTGCCATGTCTGGAATTGATGTAAGTTTATGTTTTATTGAGATTTAAGTCCGAAAAGTATTTATTGAGTACGCATTTATGTTTATTGTAATGTATTTTGATGGTGTGAGTTTTAGTAAAATGGTCAGTTGAGTAAGTATTTGTAATCTGAGTACGCATATTATGGATATGCATATGCATGTTTATATTATTAGTTTTAGTGAGACATTTGTAGTCTGAGTAAGCATTTTGTTGTCTGAGTACACATAAATAACCATTTGTAGTCTGAGTATGCTTTTTGTAGTCTGAGTACACATAAATAACCATTTGTAATCTGAGTACGCATTTTGTATGATGAATATGATACTAATAAATACATGTTTTAATTGATTGATTTGCAGCTTAATCTCGAAGATTTTGGTGGAGACGGGATTGACTACATGCACTTTTTTTTAGAGATGAAAGTTTTGCAACTTTTGATGATGCTTTTGGATGGGCAAATGAGATAGCTAAAAGTAAGGGTTTCTTCCTTATCAAGTCATCTATGAAAAGGAGAAACCCTAACCCTAATCAACTTTGGAGGCGTTATATAACTTGTAAAAAGGGGCCCAAAAAGACATACGTGAAGAAAAATGAGGATTCAAGTAGGAGTGGCACTAAAACCGGTAAGGTAAATTGCCCATTTGGTTTTAGAATTCAAGAAATGGCGGACAAGCGTTGGCGTATATTTGCTGTGAAAGGGAAAGAGAAATGTGGTCATAACCACGAGTTGGAGTTTTACAAGGAAGGACACAAGGAAAGGGTGGCGTTTACGGATACTGATCGAGAAACAATTAGGGGTTTAGAAGCTGCAAATGTGCCCGTTCGTTGCATGAAGAAAGTTATAAATGATTCCAAAGAATACGGTTACCATAATTCAAAGCAATTTTGCAATGAGAAACAAAGGATTAGGCTTGAAAGAATTGAGAATATGAGTGTTATTCAGAATACTTTTCATCTTGTTGAGACATACGGTTATACACATTTTAGCGCTAGCGATGGTGTTAGCCTTACCCATATTTTTCTTTGCCATCCTGTTGGCTTGAAGATGCTGAGGGCGTACTTTGAAGTTATATTTATTGATTCGACCTACAAAACTAATAAGTATAATATTCCCTTAGTAGAGATTATCGGTGTTACTCCAACTGGGCAGAATTTCACCATTGCATACGCAGTGGTGAAAGACGAGAAATCAGAATCTTATGCTTGGATCTTAAAGCAAATTAAGAAGTTGTTGGGTAATACAGTTCCAAAAGTTTTTGTTACTGATAGGGAACTAGCATTGTTCAAGCCCCTTGCCGAAATATTCCCTCTCTCTAGCCACTTTTTGTGTCGTTGGCACATAAACACCAAAGTATTTGCAAAGGCGAGTGAAATGTTTGGCAGCGAAGATGTTGCCGGTATAATTATGAATGGGTCTTGGCTAGGGTAACAGATGCTAAAACAGTGCCCGAGTTCAATGCTGCCAAAAATGGACTTCGTGATAATTGGGGGAAAGTTCCATCTTTCATACAATATCTTGAAAATGAGTTGTTGGACTATGCTGAAAAGTTTGTACATTGTTATACTAATAACGTTCTCCACTTTGGCAACACGGCCAATAGTCGGGCGGAAAGTGGTCATGCATCGTTGAAGTTGTGGCTTTCGACCTCAACAAGCGCCATGGACTCTTTATTTCGGAAAACACATGCTCAAATTGATGGGCAACGAATCGAGATCAACAATAAACTTGAAGAGTCTCGCAACAAGATATATTCCGAAGCCGTTGGTCCTCCATTTATGTTTTTGCGTTGTCGCCTTTCTTTTGCTGCACTTGAGCACTTGGTAGAAGAGCGAAACGTAGTGAAAAGCTAGGGTCCACTGTTTATGAAAAATGTGGGTGTGTACTTTATCGTACACATGGCCTTCCGTGTGCTTGTAGGATTGCTCAGGCAATGCAGTATAACCGTGAGTTCTACCCTCACGACATGGCCACATTTTGGAACACCTTGATTTATGAGCAGCCCCTGAACACGTTGGTTGATAATGCTAATCTTGAGATAATGGAATTTGAAACCCTTGTTGACGAGGCTCGTAGTAGAGATGCACCTACACTGCGTGATGTAACCAGTAGATTGCAAAGTGCACTTCACCCCGAAGAGCAAGGTCTGAAAGAGCCGGAAATTAAAGCCAATCCGAGAGGGCTGCCTCGTAAGAATAGGTCTAACAAAGCGGATCCTTCTTATCATCAACATTTAAGTAGTAAGTTTGCTGCAAAGAGTATTCGTCAAACGAAATTCGGAACTGCAAAGAGTGGTCGTCAAACGAAATCAAGAACAACCATTGGTCGCACGACAGCCAAAACCGGTCCCGTCTCAGGCGGGCCTAATTCAGCAGGCAACACTGTGAATTCTGGTAAATACGTTTATTTAAGTTTCAAACATGGTGTAGAATTTATATTGACTATGCTGATGTATTGGTTTGTATATGCTGTAGTTCCCGGCGCTCCTTTGGCAAGTAACTTTGTAAGTGCAGACGTACGATTTCCATACATAAGCCTTCTCCCAACTGGTAGAAACGACTTCATCAATGGGTGGTACGACCCCGAAGGAGATGGCCATTGTGGTTTCCGATGTCTTGCACATGCTCTTCGTGGTGATGAGGAGCACTTGATACAAATGAGAGGAGCCCTAAAATTAGAAATATCAATGCCATCCTACATTGAGGTATATCTTAACCAAGATGATTGGCGTACTGCAGTGAACCGTGTTCACTGGGATAATACTGGGCCGTGCAGTCGAGAGCATTGGATGGAAGGCCCCGGCGATTTATTCGATTTTGCAACATTGTACAATTGGAGTACTGTGGTGTTTGGATCATATCAGCCAACCGACGGTCGACCACGTTTTAGTTTCGGGTACACTGTCCACCCATTGGTTCGTCCTATCGGAGACGGCGCACCAGCTGGCATATTGGTGTTGTTCTTCACATGAAATCATTGGTTACGACTTAGAATGCACTCAATGTTTCCGGTGTCTGTTGTACATGTTCTGTGGAAATACGTTTGTGACCCAGCATTGATCGCTTTGTGGTGTGACTTGTATCGAGCTGAACATGAACTATGGAACAATATTGTACGTATGACACAACATTAACGCATTATCTATCTATATACTACCCATTTTGTTGCGTATGTACTAATTAGGCACTCCATTAAAATTACACAAAAAGTATGATAAATGTGACCCAATTACTTAGTTCTCAATATGAAAATAAGTTCATAGTTAATTTACGCAATAATTTGGTTAATGTTCATGTGTATGAATCAGATTGTTGTGCGTATGAAAATCCATAATCTGGGTGTTGCAATTATATGTGAGTCCGAATATCCATAATGTGAGTATGGCAATTATCCCGTTAACTATGTAGGTACGATTGTGAGTATGAAAATCATAACCTGAGTATGGCAAGTATCAGGTGACCTATGTTACTTCGAATGTGTATGTGGAAATCCTTATACTAAGTGCGAGAGACATCAAAGTCACTTGGCGTAGAGTGCTTCAAACCGCAAGTAAATAAAAGTACATTGCAATACCATACAACAAGGATGTCAAATTGTTGTAACATGTCTAAAACCACACTAGAGTACATAGTTAACGATAGCAACATAAAGTTCGGTGTGAGAGTGGAAGAAGCATTATTTGCTGCTCGCCTCCATCTTCTTGGAAGCAGCAGAAGCGAGCTCCTTCAAACCATGAGCCGCTTCATTCATTTCATGCAGTGGTAAGCAGTAGTTCCTTCGCGGACATGAAATAAGCCATCATCTGCACATTAAAGAGATTAATATTACACAACACATTCCGCATAAATCTTAGACTCTTGTTCATAAAAATGATCAAGGTTTGTGGTTTGATACCATGTTAGGAGGAGAGACCCATCTACCATTCCAAAAGGAAATTGCGAGGAGCATATGTATGGCAGAAGTGTATCTGTACAGCAATATACAAATTATGTGGACAATGACACCATGTGGTCGTAAGTGACTATTAGATGAGCTATGCGGTAAAACTTACATGTTTGGTTCCACAGGTATGCGATCATCAACCTTAATCCACTCTTCAACCTCATAATGCCCCAAACCCACTCGGAACATCAATTTAGAGAAGAAATGGACCTAATTGACGATAACATAAAACGAAGACGTTAAGAAAGAGTACTCGAAAATATAGATCATTATAAATAACTAAGGAAGGATGGTTACCATATCCTCATAAATTCCATTGTGGAAAGGATCGTTTATAGATTTCATGGAATCCAATACCGCAATCCTTTTGTCTCTAGCATCGAAGACGTAGCAAAACCAATGATTGTCGAAGCAAATGAGAATAAAGAACTACATGTTCAAATGAAAAACCATTAGTAATAGTGAAAATCGCTTGTTAAGAAGTTAGTATCTCTCGCTTGTTAATAGTCTAAAATTGTTTAAGCAGTGGTAGTGATGTACTATTATAGCCGAGTTTAAGATATTACCATGGAGCATTTCTTGTAATCAAATGTCTTCAAAAAATTCACCATATCCACCATAGAATTTTCCATCAACTTAGTAGTAACATCGAACAACTTATTGCCCAAGTTATCTACAATCACTACGTCAAATTTGGCCTACAAGAACGGGTCTGTTAAAGCTAAAGAAAACGGTTGAACAACCGTTCTCTAGGACGCTGTACTTAAAGGGTAAAAGAACGGTTCACAACCGTTCTCATAGCCTTTCAGAACGGTTTTCACCAAAACCATTCTCTTAGACCTAAGAGAACGGTTTGGTAAAGAACAGTTCTCGTATATGTACACCTAAGAGAACAGTTATGACCAAAACCGTTCTCTTACATACCCATAAATTTTTAAAAAAAAAATTTGATATTTTTTTTATATTTACAGTTTTTCTAGAGTTGTTGAGTACAACATCAACAACGTCGGCAACAACAACAACAACAAGGGAATTAAATCCCTTGAACTTGAGCAAAATCACAACTAAATTACACAATCAAGAAACACGATTAAATCTGGGTACAACAACATTTATTGTGAATGTGTGACAAATTAAATTACCCATAACAAATTAGAGTGGATACTTTATTAAAATCTAAATCTGTACATTTCAAAGTTTACAAATAACTAAAAAAATCGATAATCAAATTAGATCTAAAACCACATACAGTAAACCTTAATTTGTATTTCTTAGAACAACTATCTGATCGACTCCCTCGCCTTCATCTTCGTCTCCGTCATGCCGTCATGGACACCTCACCATCACCTTTATTTTCTCTGTTTTGTATCTAATCCAATCAACATAACAAAAAAACAAAATCAGCAAAAAAATAGGTTTAAAAAAAGGACCAAATTCAAGAGCAATTGAAAGACAAAAATACATCTAAGTTACAAAAAAAACGAATCAGAATCTCAAATATATAAAATGTAGAACTGAAAGTTTTTAAAACCTTAATCAAATGTGGCAGTCGCCTATCCTGTAACATTGTCGTCGTCGTTCATCCCGTCGTCGTTGTCTTCGTTAATTTTCATAGATCTGGGTTTTTGTCATTGTTTTTGGTGATTTGTTGTTTGCCGAAAATTAAGTCAACAAAACTATTGAAGTATATTTAAGAAAATGAGGAGGAAAGAAGACATAGTAAAGGAAATTTAAGAAAAGAATAAGAGAAGGAGATAAAGGAGAGAGGGAGAGGTGAGATAGAAATGACGAGGTGAAAGAGGGAGTTATATGGGCGGATAAGTCAGGAACCTCATTGAAGATGTCCCGAATCTCATGTACAGACATCAACCTTAACTGCAAGTTCTTTCGAGACCACCATCTCTTCTTTACTTGATTCTTCGTTCCTAATAAAAATCGGAAATATATATTCACATGATATGCCTTCAATTTCACAAACTCATGGACATAAAAGGGGACAATCATATCATTCGGTACAAGTTCAGAACACAGAATGGGAATGTTGCATTGTTTAACACTATGCTCCCTCCATTTATTTCCAAGCTTCCTGTTTTCCTTTTAGGGAAATTCACTACCAACCTTCCTGTTTCCAGTTTTAGTAACTTTTCAGCCAATGAGAGGCCTCCGGAGTGCTAGATGTCCCTTTCCCAGTTGCTTTTAATAATTTTTAATCCATTTCTTAAACTTTGTGCAAAAAGCAACATGAAGTTTGGAAATGAATGGGGGGAGCACATTAGAAGTACGAGTTTGAAACAATAAACGTGTTTTTATATATCATACATGCATGTATACGAGATTATGAAAGAAATCACGACATATATTATCCCCACCAAGTTAATTTGACAAGATTAACCATCAGATAACGGCCAATCGACCCTATAAACTTTTAGGAAATTAAAAGAAAGGGAGCATAAAGGTTGAATTTGATACTCTTAGCCAAGTCAGGGATCACCATTGCCAAGCTGTGTTATTTTTGAGTTAGTTGAATATGAACATATAAATTGAGTTTTGAAATGACATTAGGAAACAAAGAAAGTTCTAATTTGCTGTCATTTGGTACAAAGTGAAAAAGAAAAATAAAATGAAAAATGAAGAGTTGTTTTCTTGGATTCCAGCTCACAAAAAAATACTAATACAACATTTGCATCTAATTAATTAATTTGGACTTAATAAGAGTTGGATTCCAGAATTAGAAGGATGAATGTGACATGGTAATAGTAAGAAATTTTATCAATAATGCAAACTATCTAAGCTTTGGTGGATGGGAGAGGTTGAGGGAAATGCTAGAAACTTAAAGATTACCTGTCTTTGGCCAAGTGATGGGGATATGAATAGATGTAATTAATGACATCTTGGGCCTCTTTGTTCGGCTTCCATGCTGTGACCTTCATAGCATCGTCATTGATGAATTTTGTTGTGGTCGTGGGCCGCCTTTCCCGACTAAAGAGGTTAATGAACTCTAATACATCAACATCATGGCCACGGTTGTGTGGTTTGGCTATTGGAGTATTAACCTGCGGTTCACTGATGGTTGCATTACCAACACGGCTATCACCAACCAAAATTTCCCCCCGACCATCAGAGGAAGGGTCTTGTGCATCATTAATATTCAGCTCACTGTCACAGGCAAAATCAGGTACATCATTGATGTTCAGCAAACCACGAGAGCCAACCGTAACCTTACCTGCATCATCAATATCCTTGCCAACATCACTCGCAGCCTTCTTTCCAGTGCCAGACTCTATCATAAGTCCAAGTTCAAGGTCATTCCCACCTCTAGATGTAGCAGCAAGCTCATTATTACTTGTATTACCATTTAATGCACACTGCATGATAAATTCACTTCCACCACAACCTGGCCCAGTATTACCAATAAGATGACCAAATCACCAAAATCACTAAAATCAATGTTATCTAGCACTATGTCGTCACATATCTTTTGGAGTTTAGCCTCATCCTGTGCAGCAATTCCAACACCAATATCATTACAAATTTGATGATGAAGAGACTTACCAGTACTTTCAACATGTGCTGGGAAGAACTGGACTTCCTCGAATTGGTTTTGCGGGTCCATTCCTGTATTTCTAGTGTGGTGGGCTTCGGCACTTGAACTGTTAACTTGATGAATGTGTTCCTTTTCGACAACACTCGCCTCGGTCCGAGTATTGTGTTGTGAAGATTGCATTTGTGTCGCACTACTAGGAGGAGGATGATCTTTGTGTATTGGAGACTCCAATCCTTCACTTCTTGTGTTAGTTTGGATGACACTAGTATGAAGGTGAGTAATGTCTTCTGAACACTGAGTAAGAGGAGGCGTCGTGTGTGAAGGACGATGAATGTCATTAGTACTCTGAGTTTGGAGTTGAGTAGTGTGAAGTTGAGCTTGCACTTGTAGTTGAGGTGTATGAGTATGAAACATAGGCTGCTGGGAAGTAGTGTGAAACATAGGTTGCTGGGGAGTATGGGTAGAGGAAACACCCATCTGTACTTGAGGTGTATGAGTATCAAACTGAGCAGGGAAAAATACATTAGGCAGCTGAGTACGGGTTTCCGAAACTCCCATCCGTACTTGAGGTGTTTGCGTATGAAATTGAGCGGGCGAAACAGCATTAGGCAGCTGAGTATGGGTTTCCGAAACACCCATCCGTACTTGAGGTGTTTGAGTATGAAATTGAGCAGCCGAAACAACAATAGGCAGCTGGGTATGGGTTTCTGAAACACCAATCTGTTCTTGAGGTGTATGAGTAGAGGAAACAACATTCTGAATATGTGTTTCCTCGCTCTGAGTATGCTGATCAGACCCCTCATTTTGCTCAATGGATTTTCGTTGATTATGCTTCACACCTTTTTTCACCCTGGATGGTGGTGCCTTTTGTTTTTGTTTTCCCTTTACCGGTGGAGCTGCCTTTGATGATTGTCCGGCACGGTGATGAGACTCCTCATTGCCTTGCTCAATGACATTACGTTTACTCCCCTTTACGCCTTTTTTCACCCTAAGTCGTGGTGCCTTTGATGATTCTCCGACAACATAACAACCCCGCTTACTGTGCGACTTTCTCCTCTTTCTTGTGCTTTTATCAATTGAATCATCATCTTCCATGGAGCGTTTTGGAGCGTTCTTACCAATGACAGCCGCAACAACCGGCTTTGCCGGTCCCTTACGTTCTCGTCGTCCAACCACCATTTTACAAACCTTCTTCTCATCATATGAGGCTGAATGCCATGGTATTGATGAGAACAATTTACCGTTGTAGAAGGATTGATCACCATACTTAACCATTGGCATGTCTCCTCCTTCAATAGGGTGGTTATGGCCATATTTCACATTCGGAAGAAACTGCATTGTAATCAAAATCAAATTATTCAAAATCACAAATCAAAATAAATAGATAATCAAAATCACGAATGCAAAATCATGTATTCAAAATGAGCACGAACCTTCAGCTTTCCAAACGTTAACTTGTTGTTGACTAGCATGGAATCAAGCTCTATGGTCGCGTCCACTTGATCTTGCCTCCACGCTGTAAGCCTTGGCCGATGGTACCAATTCATACCGGTTGGTAGAGGCTTACGGTCCAAGTAAAGTAACTAAAGACACAACACAAAAAACAAAAACCAATGGAACAATAAATATCTTAAGTAAGGATGAAAAAAACTATTGAAATAATTACTCCAAACAATAAATGGTATATTATTCACCCGAATGCATACCATAAACACAAGGGCACATCCACCTCCACCTCTGGTTCCGTCCTGGTTATCGTCCTTTCCCTTGAACCGTGTCGCAGCTTCCATTAGCCAATCATAAACGAACTCAGACCACGCAAAATCTTCGAATGCGTCACAACAGTGAATGGCCGGCGGAAGAACAAGATGAGAAATGCTAGGTGACGTTGTAGGGCATAGAATAGTACCGAGAATGTAAAGCAAGACTATACGTCGGAACTCGGTATCAAAAAGACTGGGCTTGGTTAAGAAACTTTCGATCTTTATTCTGTTGAAGCCTCCAGCATATTTAAGCGCCTTCTGAATAACCGGCTACTGTTCCCGCTCATGCTTCGGCAACTCGTCCTTCAACTTTGGAACTGGACGGCCATACAAGGGCAATCCAAGTACCCAACTCACGTTGTTAGGCCGAATCCGCAAGTGATATCCGTTGCTAAATACCAATGAGTTGCATGTTGGATCGAATTTGCTGTATAGCCACAATGCAAAACGACTATGTATCCTTGTTATCCGCATATCAAGGAAAGCCCCAAGTCCCATGGCATGTATCAAATCACGGCGTTCCGGTGAAAGTGTTGCAACAAACTCCGTAAACAACTTAACCTTGCACTTCATATTAAGAATTTCCCTATCCCTTTTCTTTTTTTCACCATCCCCAGGGTTATCTCTGGCAGTTTCTTTCCTTTTCTTCTTCACCTTGGTGCTTGTCGACCCTCTTGCATCATCGCCATCATCATCCGAACCATCCTCACCCGCTTCACTTGTATAATCATCATCATCTCTAACATCACTAGAGTTAGAATCCGATTCCAAATCATCATCCTCTGTAGATTCTGATTCGGAATCATCATCCTCGTCAGATTCCGATTCATTATCATCATTCTCTTCGAAATCTTCATTCTCTTAAAAATCGGATTCAACATCATCATCCTCAGTCTCTAAATCTGTTTCGGATGAAGTACGATCAGACCCAACATCCGTGCCCTCCTTATCAAAATCGTTATCCTCGGATGAATTATACTCATTGGCATTGAAATTTAAATAGTCTGGCAATACCAACAGACGATTTGTATTTCTTGGCCTCCTCATCGGTACTCTATTAAGACGACCTACAATGTTGCCAATTTACGCAACTAAGAATGCTTAATTACAGCATGCAAACAATAATACGAAATCGTAATCCATCATTTAAATAATAACACCCACAAGAAACTCTCCTAGATTATTACCCAAATCAAACAAGAATATAATCCTCGAAAACAATAAACAAATTTTACACTCACCAAAAACAAGTTTTTATATTCAAAAACCAACAACAACACTTGTATATCTAATTTGTAAAGCCGTAACAAACTAAGTTCTTTCACGTAAGGATTAAATCCAATCAAACACCAAACCCTAATATTTGAAGAACTAATTACTGCCAAATCGAAGGCTAATCGAATAAATCCAATCAAATACCAATC
The DNA here is from genome assembly GCA_038382645.1 of Spergularia azorica. Lineage (NCBI taxonomy): Eukaryota > Viridiplantae > Streptophyta > Magnoliopsida > Caryophyllales > Caryophyllaceae > Spergularia > Spergularia azorica. The sequence continues at coordinate 3,809,078 of JBBYHQ010000009.1, forward strand.
CAATCCCCCAACACGTATAACTCAACAATAATCATATATTAGAATCATTGAATCGAAATATTATCAAAATCATGGAAATAAAACCTAATCAAAACGGTAACACATCACTAACCTCATGCAAAAGTAGGAAGTTGAATTTTGATCGAAAGAGTGTGATTGATTGGAGGTGAAGTTGTTGATGAATAGTAGCTGGGATGAACAAGAGGGGCAAAATCCTTGAGAAACAGTCGGAAAATCCGTGGAAAAGAGAGACAGATAGAGAAGAAGGGAAAGTTTTGATGGGACAATTGATAACAGTTAGGGTGAGGTAGTCAATAACGTGTAAGGGAAGGGAGAGACACTAGTCTCGATTTGTGTGAGAGTTATAACTGCAAAAATTTAAAATTTCACCTTAAAGAGGCGCGCGAAACAAACCAATTGACACTATCTAATGGGTTAAGTTACTTTGTACAAAACGTTACTATGTCTTAAACGTTACCGACTACTAGACAAGTTATTGTTTAAAACGGGGGTATGTCATAAGTTATACTCCTAACGTCTCGTTGATTTCCTAAATTTATTTAGCATAAAACAATAACATCTCTTTGCGGTCTTTGTTTTTCCTATTTTCAATTAACCTGAATCCGAACTTAATTATATTTTCAAGTAACATCTCTCGGTGTTCAAAAGTTGAAATTATATTTTGTCTCTAAATCCGAAGATAATCTCTTTTCTTCAATATATAATCGTATACATTACATTACATTGATCAATCAATAATCTAGGCTCTTACATCTAAGGACTATAATCACTTAACTAGATACTCGTATATTGATAAGGCATCTTTGATCATTTCAATTCAAATGTATATAATCGTAATTAACTCATTTACAATCACCAAAACGTGCATTAAAATTACGTTCTAACATTATTTTCTTACATTGCATCGATCAAATGAATATAAATACACGCCGAGATTCTTGATTAATTAGGCTTCAAAATAATCTAAAAGGAAATGATTTCTCCACTAAATAAGGTAAGTAGAGCATTCAATTCACAACTAGATATGTATTTATGAGTTCCCAGTATGATATCTGATTAACCGAATATACGACACATGTGATGTAACGCCCTCAATTCTCGGAACCCGGGGTTAGTTGCTAATCCCAGTTTACAAGAGTTGGAATCCGTTACCGCCGCATGAGTTATATTTACTCAGACTAATCTGAATAAATATAAATCATACTAGGCTCCATGATTTTCATTGCCACGTTAACCAAATGATTTAGGCCGACAAAGTATATAAAGGAATTTTGTCAAGCCGGAACAGTTTATAATGTACATAACTTAAAGGTAGATCCACAAACGAGTATCTTACGACCACAAGCCGGTCGATAGCTAGCCGAAACAAAAAAAAAAAAAACGAGGGTGTGACACAAACGTCAATATGTACAACCAGGGAGTGAACGGAATGGTACATGTCTGTACTATATCACATAACACCCAAAAAGTTTATTCCCCAACAGGTTAAGTCTACCGTACTACCTGGACAGTCGCCACGCCCTCGAAGCCGCAGCTCGAGAGCTCTCACTAGTGGTGATCTCTCTCACTGACTACGCGCCCTGAAAAAGAGTTGTATTTGGTTGGGTGAGTCAAACGACTCAGTAAAATCAGTATCCCCCGCCCCTTTGTTGCACATTTTCTATTTAATTTCAGATTAGTGTAAAATAAAATGGACATGCGTAACACAAACAAGAGCATATATAGAAAGGAATAAAACTTAAGTCAAGGGCCAGAGGCTTAACATTGACATAAACGTGGACTTGAATTGAAATTTCCACCTCACTTTCTTTAGTTATTAATAGATTTCATTCTCTTTTGATCTAGTTGGGGAGCGACGACCAAACGCGGGATCGTGGAGTCGGGCCGAGGTCATCGACTCAAGACCTCCCCCTCACAATACTGACACAGTCTCAAGACCTGTCTTCTAACCTTTATGAGTTGCATAGAGGATTTACTAACATACTACTCCGTCCCAAATAAAACTTCCCATAGAATTTGAAATCCTCTCACATAATACTATTCCATGGGAAGTTTAATTTGAGACGGAGTGGTATCTCATAGTGTGCTGGAAACCCACACCGTTAGTGTTTGCACCCAAAAACAAACACCCAGACATAAGCTAAGTACTCCACCTGTACTAGCTGACGTTTTTGGATCCATGGTACGTCTCTACCACTCCAGACTCAACTGATCACTAATAGTTGACGTCCCCACTAGATCAAGTTACCTAACATTATTTAGACCACGAGATATCTCACGGCCTACATACTTACTTTAGTAGTCACAAACGACTCGCTTTTAGCCTAGTTAAGGTTAAGGTATAACAAATTCATCTTTACGATTTTACATAAGTGGATTTAAATGATTCAATTAGATGTAATTAGTCTAACTATTATCAAGTTTGGAATCTCTGTTGCCGTTCCAAACCCAACATCATTAGTCATCCTTGTCTTTAACTTTAGTTACGTGACACAATTGTAAGCTATTAGAATACGAAAAGAAATCAAATCACTTCATACTTCCTTAACAATCTTTAAAAACTAATTAATCCATCTAATCTTTCTTCTCTTATGCTAGACTTTCGTATTTCCTATCTCGCAAATACACCAATAACTTCTAATCAAATGATATTTTAACATTAAAGTAGTCAAACTAAGCATCACTTTCTATGTCTACATTTAGCCCTTAACCACACAAGTGTTAATCATATTTGACCTCGCCCGCTTCTTTTCGGTCATGGATCCGTTTCTTTATTAT
>JBBYHQ010000009.1:3811976-3824587 GCA_038382645.1 Spergularia azorica
TTAAATCCTGATCTAACTTAACACTAGCTACTCTATGCGCCCCATAAAACTGGGTTTTCCTAATAAATTTAACTACCAGCTTACTAGGACGATATTCGCCATGCCATTTTTTGTGAGTCCTACATCTAAGCGGACTCACCTCCTCTCCGTCCCAAATTTCTTGACTCCTGTGTTTGTCTTGCAGTTTGAGAAGAGACGGGTCGATCGTTCCCTGATGAAGATCCGCCTCCATGAGAGCTACAAAAAGAAAAGTGAAAAGTGTTAAAACGTTATACATAGAATAATAGGCGAAAATGATTTGACAACAATGTTAAGACAAACAAAAATTGTTACCGTCTTAAAGAACATGTTTTTTTGTTATGACCCGATTGACGGCATATTCCACATAAATTCTTTGATGGTGGTTTTTCATCCATCTCATTACGCAATCGCTTTGAATGTCCAATAAGCTTCATCCGGAATGGGTCGAAATTTAGGTGTGTCCAAATTACACTCAAGCATCAATACAAACTAAATTGGATTTAAAATATTAGTAATCTAACCTAAAATCAATGAACTCAAATCAACCAAAATTAGGGTGATTTAATTACAACATTAAACAAAACCCCTAAAAGATCAACTTCTACTATATACCCATGAAAATGGCAATCATGATCAATACTAACAAAACAAATTATTGAATAAAGTAGTAATCTAACTAAAAAAACAAACAATTAAAGTAATGAATTGAAATTAACCTACATTAGAATGAATGAAATTAACCTAAATTAAGGAGAGAGAGACACATTACCTAAATAATAGGTACAATTAGGAGTGTAGGAGTAGCAGTGGGCGGCGACGGTGCAACGGGCGGCGACGGCAGCGACAGCGGGCAACGGAGCAGGAGAGAGAGGTAGTTATGTGAAGAGATGGGGTGAGTCGGGGGTGAGTTATGTTTTTTCTTCCCCAAATACTCATATAACGTATCAAAAAAAAAAAAAACATTAAACCGCCATGCGCACGGCGGTTTAACTTTGAGTGAAACCGCTATGGGGAGTGGCGATTTCACCCTTTTGGCCAAAATATTACACGCATTCATCCTGTGAAGAAACCACTATGGGGCGTGGCGGTTTCACTCTTGGCCAAAATATTACACACACTCATCCTGTGAAGAAACCGCTATAGGGAGTGGCGATTTTTGTGTAGGTGAAACCGCCGGTCTCCTTGGCGGTTTCACAATTGCCTATGAACTCCCACTAAAGCTCAAAGCTACTGTTGAAGACACTTAAAACCGCTAGGGGCACTGGCGGTTTTGTTCCGAATATCCATAATGTGAGTATGGCAGTTATCCCGTTAACTACGTATGTAGCTACGATTGTGAGTATGAAAATCATAATCTCAGTATGGCAAGTATCAAGTGACCTATGTTACTTCGAATGTGTATGTGGAAATCCTTATACTAAGTGCGAGAGACATCAGAGTCACTTGGCGTAGAGTGCTTCAAAGCGCAAGTAAATAAAAGTACATTGCAATACCATACAACAAGGATGTCAAATTGTTGTAACATGTCTAAAACCACATTAGAGTACATAGTTAACGATAGCAACATAAAGCTCGGTGTGAGAGTGGAAGAAGCATTATTTGCTGCTCGCCTCCATCTTCTTGGAAGCAGCAGAAGCGAGCTCCTTCAAACCATGAGCCGCTTCATTCATTTCATGCAGGCAAGCAGTGGTAAGCAGTAGTTCCTTCGCGGACATGAAATAAGCCATCATCTGCACATTAAAGAGATTAATATTACGCAACACATTCCGCATAAATCTTAGACTTTCTTGTTCATAAAAAAGATCAAGGTTTGTGGTTTGATACCATGTTAGGAGGAGAGACCCATGTACCGTTCCAAAGGGAAATTGCGAGGAGCATATGTATGGCAGAAGTGTATCTGTACAGCAATATACAAATTATGTGGACAATGATACCATGTGGTCGTAAGTGACTATTAGATGAGCTATGCGGTAAACCTTACATGTTTGCTTCCATAGGTATGCGATCATCAACCTTAATCCACTCTTCAACCTCATAATTCCCCAAACCCACTCGGAACATCAATTTAGAGAAGAAATGAACCTAATTGACGATAACATAAAACGAAGACGTTAAGAAAGAGTACTCGAAAATATAGATCATTATAAATAACTAAGGAAGGATGGATACCATATCCTCATAAATTCCATTGTGGAAATGATCGTTTATAAATTTCATGGAATCCAATACCGCAATCCTTTTGTCTCTAGCATTGAAGACGTAGCAAAACCAATGATTCTCGAAACAAATGGGAATGAAGAACTACATGTACAAATGAAAGACCATTAGTAATAGTGAAAATCGCATGTTAAGAAGTTAGTATCTCTCGCTTGTTAATAGTCTAAAATTGTTTAAGCAGTGGTAGTGATGTACTATTATAGCCGAGTTTAAGATATTACCATGGAGCATTTCCTGTAATCAAATGTCTTCAAAAAATTCACCATATCCACTATAGAATTTTCCATCAACTTAGTAGTAACATCGAACAACTTATTGCCCAAGGTATCTACAATGGTGGCGTGCTCCTGTCATTCATTTCCAAATAAGTTATCTACAATTGCATAATTACTTGATCAATAACAATTTGATGTAGTAGTGCTACGTGTGACGACATACCATTAAATGAGGATAAAACATGAGTTTTGCATCACCCTTCCCATTGTTCCATTTTTTTGTTGTACATCATGGCAACAATCTTCACAAAACATGATTCAATTTCCGACCGTGGTGCGGATAAGTCAGGAACCTCATTGATGTCCCGAATCTCATGTACAGACATGAAGAGGCCATCAACCTTAACTGCAAGTTCTTTCGAGACCACCATCTCTCCTTTACTTGATTCTTCGTTCCTAATAAAAACCGGAAATATATATTCACATGATATGCCTTCAATTTCACAAGCTCATGGAATGGGAAGGTTGCATTATTTTGTTTAACAGTATACATTAGAAGTACTAGTTTGAAACAATAAACTTTTAAAAAATTAAAAGAAAGGGAGCATAAAGGTTTAATTTGATACTCTTAGCCAAGTTAGGGAACACCATTGCCAAGCTGTGTTATTATTGAGTTAGTTGAATATGAAAATATAAATTCTAAACTTTGCTGTCAAGTGATGGGTTGAATAGATAAAGGTTGAATATGAATATGACAAGGTTGAATATGAATATTATTTTTGAGGGAAATGCTAGAAACTTAAAGATTACCTGTCTTTGGCCAAGTGATGGGGATATGAATAGATGTAATCAATGACATCTTGGGCCTCTTTGTTCGGCTTCCATGCTGTGACCTTGATAGCATCGTCATTGATGAATTTTGTTGTGGCCGTGGGTTCCCGACTAAAGAGGTTAATGAACTCTAATACATCAACATCATGCCCACGGTTGTGTGGTTGGGCTATTGGAGTATTAACCTGCGGTTCACTGATAGTTGCATTACCTACACGGCTATCACCAACCAAAATTTCCCCCCGATCATCAGAGGAAGGGTCTTGTGCATCATTAACGTTCAGCTCACTGTCACAGGCAGAATCAGGTACGTCATTGATGTTCAGCAAACCACGAGAGCCAACCGTAACCTTACCTGCATCATCAATATCCTTGCCAACATCACTCGCAGCCTTCTTTCCAGTGCCAGACTCTATCATAAGTCCAAGTTCAAGGTCATTCCCACCTCTAGATGTAGCAGCAAGCTCATTATTACTTGTACTACCATTTAATGCACACTGCATGATAAACTCACTTCCACCACAACCTGACCCAGTATTACCAATAAGATGACCAAAATCACCAAAATCACTAAAATCAACGCTATATAGCACTATGTCGTCACATATCTTTTGGAGTTTAGCCTCATCCTGTGCCCGAATTCCAACACCAATATCATTACTATTTTCATGATGAAGATCCTTACCAGTACTTTCAACATGTGCCGGGAAGAACTGGACTTCCTCGAATTGGTTTTGCGGGTCCATTCCTGTATTGCTAGTGTGGTGGGCTTCGGCACTTGAACTGTTAACTTGATGAATGTGTTCCTTTTCGACGACACTTGCCTCGGTCCGAGTATTGTGCTGTGAAGATTGCATTTGTGTCGCACTACTAGGAGGAGGCTGATCTTTGTGTATTGGAGACTCCAATCCTTCACTTGTTGTGTTAGTTTGGATGGCACTAGTCATGTCTTCTGAACACTGAGTAAGAGGAGGCGCTGTGTGTGGAGGACGATGAATGTCATTAGTGCTCTGAGTTTGGAGTTGAGTTGTCTGGAGCTGAGCTTGCACTTGTAGTTGAGGTGTATGAGTATGAAACATAGGCTGCTGGGGAGTAGTGTGAAACATAGGCTGCTGGGGAGTAGTGTGAAACATAGGCTGCTGGGTAGAGGAAACACCCATCTGTACTTGAGGTGTATGAGTATCAAACTGAGTAGGGGAAAATACATTAGGCAGCTGAGTACGGGTTTCCGAAACTCCCATCCGTACTTGAGGTGTTTGAGTATGAAATTGAGCGGGCGAAACAGCATTAGGCAGCTGAGTATGGGTTTCCGAAACACCCATCTGTACTTGAGGTGTTTGAGTATGAACTTGAGGCGTTTGAGTATGAAATTGAGCAGCCGAAACACCAATCTGTTATTTACTCCTCTTTACGCGGTCGTGGTGCCTTTGATGATTCTCCGACAACATAACAACCCCGCTTACTGTGCGACTTTCTCCTATTTCTTGTGCTTTTGTCAATTGAATCATCATCTTCTCTAGAGCGTTTTGGAGCGTTCTTACCAATGACAGCCGCAACAACCTGCTTTGCCGGTCCCTTACGTTCTCGTCGTCCAACCACCGTTTTACAAACCTTCTTCTCATCATATGAGGCTGAATGCCATGGTATTGATGAGAACAATTTACCGTTGTAGAAGGATTGATCACCATACTTAACCATTGGCATGTCTCCTCCTTCAATAGGGTGGTTATGGCCATATTTCACATTCGGAAGAAACTGCATTGTAATCAAAATCAAATTATTCAAAATCACAAATCAAAATAAATAGATAATCAAAATCACGAATGCAAAATCATGTATTCAAAATGAGCACGAACCTTCAGCTTTCCAAACGTTAACTTGTTGTTCACTAGCTTGGAATCGAGCTCTATGGTCGCGTCCACTTGATCTTGCCTCCACGCTGTAAGCCTCCCGCAAGTGATATCCGTTGCTAAATACCAAAGAGTTGCATGTTGGATCGAATTTGCTGTTTAGCCACAATGCAAAACGACTATGTATCCTTGTTATCCGCATATCAAGGAAAACCCTAAGTCCCATGGCATTAATCAAATCACGGCATTTCGGTGAAAGTGTTGCAACAAACTCCGTAAATAACTTAACCTTGCAGTTCATATTAAGAATTTCCCTCTCCCTTTTCTTTTTTTCACCATCCCCAGGGTTATCTCCGGTAGTTACTTTCTTTTTCTTCTTCGCCTTGGTGCTTGTCGACCCTGTTGCATCATCGCCATCATCATCAGAACCATCCTCACCCGCTTCACTTGTATAATCATCATCATCTCTAACATCACTACAGTTAGAATCCGATTCCAAATCATCATCCTCTGTAGATTCCGATTCGGAATCATCATCCTTGTCAGATTCCGAATCGTTATCATCATTCTCTTCGGAATCTTCATTCTCTTCAAAATCGGGTTCAACATCATCATCCCCAGTCTCTAAATCTGTTTCGGACGAAGTACGATCATACCCAACATCCGTGGCCTCCTCATCAAAGTCGTCATCCTCGGATGAATTATACTCATTGACAATGAAATTTAAATAATCTGGCAATACCAACCGACGATTTCTATTTCTTGGCCTCCTCATCGGTACTCTATTACAGCATGCAAACAATAATACGAAATCGTAATCCATCATTTAAATAATAACACCCACAAGAAACTCTCCTAGATTATTACCCAAATCAAACAAGAACATAATCCTCGAAAACAATAAACAAATTTTACACTCACCAACTACAGGTTTTTATATTCAAAAACCAAAAACAACACTTGTATATCTAATTTGTAAAAACGTAACAAACTAAGTTCTTTTACGTAAGGATTAAATCCAATCAAACACCAAACCCTAATATTTGAAGAATTAATTACTCCCAAATCGAAGGCTAATCGAATAAATCCAATCAAATACCAATCCAATCACCCAACACATATAACTCAACAATAATCATATAATCATTGAATCGAAATACTATCAAAATCATGGAAATAAAACCTAATCAAAACGGTAACACATCACTAACCTCCTGCAAAAAGTAGGAAGTTCAATTTTGATCGAAAGAGTGTGATTGATTGAAGCTGAAGTTGTTGATGAATAGTAGCTGGGATGAACAAGAGGAGCAAAATCCTTGATAAAATCCGTCGAAAAGAGAGAGACAAAGAAGAAGGGAAAGTTTTGATGGGACAATTGATAACAGTTAGGGTGAGGGTAGTCAATAGCGTGTAAGGGAAGGGAGAGACACTAGTCTCGATTTGTGTGAGAGTTATAACTGCAAAAATTTAAAATTTCACCTTAAAGAGGCGCGCGAAACAAACCAATTGACGCTATCTAATGGGTAACGTTACTTTGTACAAAACGTTAATATGTCTTAAACGTTACCGACTACTAGACAAGTTATTGTTTAAAACGGGGTATATGTCATAAGTTATACTTCTTGATTAATTAGGCTTTCTAAAATAATCTAAAAAGAAATGATTTCTCCACTAAATAAGGTAAGTAGAGCATTCAATTCAGCACTAGATATGTATTTATGACTTTCCAATATGATATCTGATTAACCGAATATGCGACACATGTGATCTAAATTAATGTAAGTATGTATATATCCATTCTGAATATGAGGTTGCATTTACTCAATATTCGACCCTTGTAAGTCATTGATTAAAATAATTTTTAAGTTAGTTATTGAAACTTAATATTATGATTTTATTAATTAAACTTTCAAAATGTTTTTAGGAAAGTTAGAAACAATATAGGCTCCACATTTAGCGGTAGTAAAACCAATACGAGTTATCTCTCAAACTTCAATAAGTCTTGTGTGAGACAAGTGTCACAATAGGTTATTGTGAGACAATCATATTGGTTTATATAGTGACCTTTTTCCCATTATTAGTCACCATTGTTATACTTGTGGTCGTAAATGTTTTAAATTATGATTATAACCTCTTTGTTAGAATTAGTAAAGCGGTTACTTTATATGCACAATATTATCACGTGATCCTTTAGATCAATCACAAGTAATAGGATTTCAATGCGAATTAAAACGATTACTAAAAGCAGTACAATGATCACGAACAAACAATGTTGAAACTGCCACTTTTTAACCAATTAATCAATAAGTTACTGTGAGACGGTCTCATATGAGACTTTGCCCTCTAACTTTAATACGTCTCGTATTTCATATGAGACTTTGCTCTCTAACTTCAACCACAAATCTAATCTAATACTATATATTAAAACCTGGAACAAAGTCTTTCGTAGATGGACACTTGTCATTCATTAATTGGATAGAACATAAAAATAGAATTAGATACAATTATTAGTTAGGATATATGGTAATAAATTATAATAGAGTATATGATTTGCTAATTTATGGGAAATACTAACTATGGTAAGTAATAATTATGTTCATATGAGATCTGACATATAATGCTATGTTGGTTAACTAATTTAAGGTAATAAATTTGAAATAATTGATATAAGGGGTGACGGGATAGTGAAATGAAAATGAAATTGTATAATGGTTGAAATAAAAGTGAAAAGATAATGATAATATGATGAGTGAGTAAAGTATATTATAATAGAATATGACGGGTGACAACAGTAGGAATGAAAAAAGTATAATAGAATAACGCAAGCGCATGCAAACTAGTTGATATTAATAGTGTTTTAAGAAACTTCTTATACTATATATCTCGTACTTCTTATACTATATCATGTCACCCGTTAAACTACCACATTAAACTATTCCATTCTACTCCATTATCATGTCACCCCTTATATCACATTATATTTCAATTCATTCTAATAAATTAGCATTAACACAATTCCTAATTTAAATTAGTTAATAACTACCATATTATATAATTCTGTTGTGCTATCCATTTAATAGGTGTCAAGCGTCCTCGTAAACACTTGGTTTCAAATTTAAATATATATTAGATGATATAATTGGTGAATGTGGTCGTTGTTTCTAACGCAGCTTTTAATATACGTTATACTATTTTACTACCCGGATTACGGCCAAATTAACTTTTACCATATTTATTATTATACTATTTGTTAATTTAACATATACTATTATATTATATATATTCATTGTTAATTTTTTGGTAAAATAGTAGAAGTTCCTTTATAATACATATGTATTATCTCACTCTGAATATGAGAACTCATTGACTCAATATGCAACACATGCGATTTCATATGTCTATAATTTAAGTATGTATTACCTCATTATGGATATGAGTCTTTATTGACTCAGTATACATTTGTGTATCGAGTTATCATTTCATATGTCTATAATCCAAGTATGTATTTCCTCATTCTGAATATGAGCTATCTTTTACTCAGTATGTCACGCTTCGTGAATTCCCATGTGCACTAAATTCATATATTTGTAATCTGTGTATGTATTTTTTCATTCTCAGTATAGTATGAGGTCGTTTAAAATCAAAACATACACCATAGATATGTACATCCTGAAAACTCCCATACCAATCAATTTAAACCAATTGTAACAGAGTTTAAGAACCAAGTTATTACAATGCAACGGATTATTATGCAACGTCTCGAAAAATAGAGTGTATCAGAACTCCGCAAATCCGCAACAATGGACTAAGTGTGTCTAAAATGCAAAACCTACAAAACTATTTCAGTGCTTCTCTTCAAGGCCCATATCGGTTCAACTCCTCGTACAAGGGCCGAACAACATCAAGAAGTTTAAAAAACTCTTCACAGCAGGAAGTTCTTTCGTCCGGTGAAGCCCGAATCAAGGGATCAAGAATTTGCAGAATCTCTGATGCACGCTCCATAAGAATATAATACATAGGAGGTCAACATATGAAAATCATGAAGGACTGACATTAACAAATTTTTAAAGATAATAACTCATTACAAACATACCTGCTCCCGGGGAACTACTAATTGCCTTCGAACGCGGGATACTGCCACCGGGTTCACAATAATAGGGTGAGAGATGTTAAGATACCATCTTATATAACCAGCTACAACAGAGTGCATCTGCTCAGCAACTTCTGAAATACCATCAAGTGCAACTATATGGCATGCCACAGATGGTCAGTATACTCGGGAAATCTAACATCATAACACAGCGTCGAAGCAGGCCGATATGCACTACTAGGTGGTGCCGGGGAATTAGGGATCACCTGCCCATATCCAAACTGTCGAAGGCAACGGGAGGGGTCATAGCACTCAATAACATCGCAGAATCGAATGCATCCACCTGTGTACAGCGATCTACGCACGCTTTGCCCTGGGTCTTTACCATATGGCAGCCAAGCCACATGCTCTGCCCTCATGCTATCCAACAGTGACCGGTACTCCAACAACCGGTCCATACTCGAAATCCCTGCGCCGCCTCTGGTGTCCCACATCAACGAACGAGGCTCGTCCTCCGACAAACAACGACTCTCTATCATCATAGGACGTAGAGCAGGAAAGTACTCGTATATCCACGCCTGTAGAAGGGTCAAACACCCACATATGCTCCTCGCATTCGACCGGGAGGCTATCCCAAGTTGGCGGTACAAATACGCAAGTGTGCCAGCACCCCAAGCATATTTCTTCACCCGCCCATAATCCTTAAGAAATAAGTTCACCGCCGCCCGTACGCGATCTCCACTCTTGTCCACAAAGAATGTGGAACCTAGCAGGTACAACAAGTAACCTTGTGTCTCAACTTCCTTGTCGCGACCCTCTCTCACAAACTCCATAATATACTCTACCAACACACCACCAGATTTGTACAGAGGGGCTTTCTTACTAAGCTCGGGAGCAACTGCCTTAGTCAACTTTTGAGGGTCACATCCCAACAACTTTGACAAGTCTCCCTTATAATGCTCCGTTGAATCAATACCACTAAGTAACTCCCCATCCACAGGATTGCGTGAAATGTAATGCACATCGTGTAAGAGAATAGTCATTTCCCCAAACGGCACGTGGAAAGTGTTTGTGTCAGGCTGCCATCTCTCAACGAATGTCGATATCAAAGGCATATCCTATTGCGATATCATACAACCTTTCAAGAGTTAAGCACTAAATAACACCGCGATCATTGGCAGGTTGTCTCCAAAGGCGATGGGCAATGTGACCCCCAAAGCTAGGGATCACTTCAACGTTTACTGGTTCACCTTCGGCTGCCTCTGTAAGCAACCAAGACATATCTGCTTCCCTCTTCTTCCTCTTCCTACCTACTTTACATGTTTCTTCTGTTGGCAAACTCGTGAGACGCCCACATCTCACTACCACAGAAGAAGATGCAGTAGAGGAAGCACCTAAAGGAGTTACACCTAATCTCTCTACAGATTGCTCCTCCTCAAAATCATCAACATCCATCAACTCATTATCAAACTCATCGTAACTGCTATCTTCTTCAATACCTATTACACTTACTTCTGAATCTATCTTCGCTTTACCACCACACCCCATGCCTTTCTAAAACATAACACATTATAATGGTTCTTATTAATAACGGTAAAACTCCCAATCAATTTATGTTCAAACCAATTAACTCATGGATGCGTGCATGGATCGGAGAAACCTCTACTTCTAAAATACCCAATCTTCAGCTATCAATTCAACTAATTCATCCATACACATTCAATGAAATTAATCCGTGTAACCCAAATAATTTATCTAATAATGATATTAATCTGTGTAATCCAAAAAATTAATCTAATTCAATGAAATTAATCCGAGTAATCAAAATAATACAAATAATTAATCTAATATTCATGCTATATATTCAATGAAACTAATCCGATTAATCAAAATAATACAAATAATTAAACTAATATCCATGTTATTGCTTCGAATTAAATGTACATACCTTTCAAGTGGGTAAAACTGAATCTTGCGAATAAACGTTGGGAAGAGAGTACAAATTTCGGATTTTAGAGAGGGATAAGTTGAAGATTGAAGATGAAGATGAAGATGAAGATGAAGCAGAAAGAGGGATAAGGAGAGGAATATGATGAACAGAGAAGAAAACAATGAAGATAAAAATGAAGTCTGTGGAAATTGATTAAGAGATGACACATATGGTAGGAACTACTAGGAAAGTAGAAAGAGGGTGGGAAAGTCATTGGGGGGCAATACGGGAAAATCGCATGCATTGATAATAAAACAAAAAAGTGAAGAGAATAAAACAAAACAAGGATACAAATGTCTTTCGCCATTTGGGGCGGTAAAAGGTCCCACTAAATGGGGCGACCTTTAGCAGTTGCGAATTATTAACATTGTTATCTGATCTCTTGTACAATAGCTATATACCTAGGAATGTGGAAAGATTTTCTTAACTTATTGAATTGGTCATTGGTCATTGACATATACTTAGAGTCTGGTTTATATGTATGAATAATATTAGTATATGTCACTATTCACCAAGTATGTAAGTTTGTGTGATGTTAGCAATCGTTTGCATTACAAATATGATATATGATCACCGAATAGTAAATTTGCACACAAAACACGATATGTCCTCTCCACCCCTCCTACTATATAATTAACATGCTACACGCACAATAAACTCGTGTGCAACGACCATACCGAAACAATTCATCGCTGAGTTTAACGGAAAGACGACGTGTGAGTGACTCTAGTCATCCCAATCGGACCGGAATTATCCAAATTATAGAAGTGTGATGATCGGCCTATAGAATTAGAATAACGACATGTTGGCCCCAACGTCCAATGGCTAAACTTGCCCAAGGGCTTCTAGGCCAATCACCGTGATTAGAATGGCTATTCTAATCACGGGTGAAACTACGTCGTTCTGCTGGAAAGAAAACTATGTGGGGGCTGCTTTCTGTATTTCATAGAAAAAGAAAAGAAAATACTGACCCTATATTTTAATACATGCAAATGGGCTTCATGTTTTCTCTCTCCATCTCCTCCCACATCCCTAGATCACCAACAACTACACCACAATGAAACACCACCTCATTTACTAACTCACCGTCGATGGCGAATATACCTTGGAGACCACTACTCTAGCAACGATCTTCTATATGTCCAGACCACAATCCTGATTTTCAACCCCAAATACGAACCCGTGCCCCTGCTCCGACGACACACATCACCGGCAAGCACACCACCGGTCATCACCATTTTCAATATTCATACTATATACTATCTAGACTTCCCTATATACTATTTGAAAATCTTAAAGGCAAATTCCCGTGGTGCCCCTGAACTATGTCAGAATGCTCGTGGTGCCCCTATGTTTGAAACTTGTACACTGCGGTGCCCCTAAACTTTACCCCAACC
>JBBYHQ010000009.1:3829258-3841290 GCA_038382645.1 Spergularia azorica
AACACAAAGTCTCATAAAAGACGGTCTCTCAATAATTTATTGAGAGACCATTATATTGTATTATAAAGTGACTCTTTCTACATTGTTTGTAACCATGATAATACTTTTAGTAATCGTATTAGTTTACTTTTGTAAATCACATTATTAATGATTTTGGACGATCCCATCATATAAAATTAGCGAAATTTATAAAGTAGCCCCTTTGCAAATCTTAAATTAAGTGTCAATATCTTAAACTAAAACGATTACCAAAAGTAGTATAACGGTCACTAGTTATATAAACGTGGTCACGATGTAAATAACATAGTTGGTCTCTCGATAAATTATTGAGAGACGGTCTCCCGCAAGACCTCCTGAATAACAATTGACTTATATCTTTCTTAAATAAAGTCCATGATTAATGCAAAGTCATTATCATATCTTATATCACATATCACATACTGACGTTCAAGATGTGAGCAAATTTTTTGCCTAACTTAGTGTAAATTGGCCAAATTTTAATTTCGTTATAAGATATTCCCTAAAATTACGTAATTATTTTCTAAAATTTGCAAGATTTAATGATTTACTTTTGGTATATTAAAATATTTTCGTTTATAATTTCGCATAATAATGATTATTTGGCCGAAATCATATACTATATAATTTATTCTATCCATATATTATTATTTCTTTCGGTTTATAACTTTATTATATATGTTACTAGAAGTAAGCCCGTGCGTTGCACGGGTCTCTTAATGATGATATCCAATTATGATGATAAAGTTGAACCGATAAATATTTGGCCTTTATTAGGAAATATTACTTGCATTTTATTTAACCCGTGTAGACAATTATTTTCATCATATGAACCTCATTTACAAACTTGGGAACTTATACTTTCAAATCAACATTTTTAATGTCACTGCAACTATACTTTTTTTCAAAAGCATTACCTTAAACATTGTTACTAAACCTTTTAAAAAAAATTATTATCTAAAACATTAACATGTTACCGTTGTATTTCTATTTTAGCTGATTTCCACATTTTCAAGTTTATGTATAATATGCACCATAATGTTTGCCCCTCAGACACATAAACAGAAAAAAAAAAAAAAATCAAACAGCATAATCTAAAATAAAATATCCGTTCGTATTTAATTGTACAATGTTAAATTAGCACCCTCTAATAGATTAGAACTAAATTAAAGTTGTTGGTACCACTTTGTGATTGGGCCATAGCCCTTAAGGTAGTGTACCTTAGTAAAGGCCCATGTGATGCAATAAACCTCCTTTAAGGGCAGCCCTTAGATGGGAGGGAAATAAAGGGTCAAAATTGAGTGGGGAAACCTAGGATTATTCCTAGGACCCCCCTCTTTTGGTATAAATACCCCCTTTATGACCCATCAAAATCAGGTTCTTACACACAAATTCTGACATTCTTCATTCCTCTGATTATTCCCTAGATTTACGCATAAAAGGCAACTCTTGTCTTATTTGCCACCCCTTCTCGAGCCGTCATACTGACTTGAGCGTCGGAGGGGCGACGCCTGGTGAAAACCGGGCTCCCTTTTTGCAGGTATTCTGCGAGGCCTACCCGAGCAACTGTCCTTCGAAGAACTCACTCCAACAAGTGGCGCCGTCTGTGGGGGCAGTTCGAAGGAAAAGCCGTTCGAGAATACCAGAAGCGCTTCGAGAAGAGATGGCACCGAGAGGTCGACCCACACGATCGAAGGGAGTCGTTGCGAGCGAAAGCCCCATCCTTGGACTCGCTGACCCGAATCCCTCTCGTCCTGGCACCCCCGGTGAGGGTCCGTCAAGGACGCTCGAGGACGAGCGGTCAGCACCCAGAGCTGGAGCGCAACCCCTCCCCGAGGAGAATCCAGAGGAGCAAGTATACCTCGAAGAGGAGTACGAGGAAGAAGAGGAGATGGAGAGCGAGTCGCGTCCCCGAGATGTGGCCTTGATGAAGGAGCTTTCCGAGGCCCGAGCCAGGCTCGAGGTGCAGGCCGACCTACAGCGCCAGATGAGCGAGAAGATGGCCGAGTTGGAGAAGCGGGTAGCTTCCCAAACTAAGGCGCCAGTTATCGAGGCGGTCCCCACCAAGAGCAAGCATAAGCGAGGCCCTCGGAAGACACCATCTCAGCGAACGACGGCGGCCGTCCAAAGGATTAAAGCAATCTATGATAAGAACAACCCCCCTGAGTTGAGAGAAACCATCAATGCTCAGAAGAGGAAGAGAGAAGAGAGAGAGGCGACTCAGGCCTTGCAAAGGAAGCATTCAGAGATCGGGGCGAAGGACAAGGGTAAAGGCATCTTGGTCGAGGAAGAGCCTACCCGAGGGCGACCCAAGTCCCTTAAGAGCCAGTCTCGAGGAGGTGGAAGGAGATCGCAATCCCCTCGAAGGACGTCGAGACCCTCGAAATCGCACACGTCCAAGCCTTCCAGAAGCGCGACTCGTGAGATCAGCTCGGACCACACGAGCGATGATTCAGAGTCCGCTTCGGAAAGCGAGGCGAGCTCGAGGCATCACTCTCACCGATCGCACCGAACCAAAAGGACTTTCACTTCCGAGTCACCTTTCGCGAGGTGGATACTCGAAGCAGAGAGGATCCCAGGGGTGAAGAAGCCCAAAATGACAGAATACGACGGAGTCGATGACCCGTTCGACCATTTATCATCATATATGCACAACATAGGATACATGACGGAAGATGAGGCGACAGTGTGTCGGTTGTTCCCCACCACGCTAACCGGGATTGCTCAGCGGTGGTTCGACAAGTTGCCACCGGGAAGCATTCGTTCGTGGTCTGGGTTGAAGAAGAAGTTCACTGGGCACTTCGTGACCAGTAAGACGAGGAAGAAGACATCAATCCACCTGACAGCGGTAAAACAAGGAGACAAGGAGTCCCTTGATGATTACATCCAGAGGTTCCGCTCGACTGCCACGCACATTGCCAACCCGACCGATGAGATGGGGGTGAGCGCATTGGTGCATGGGATGGCCGAGGGGAAGTGCAAAGATGACCTGGAGAAGCGTGAGGCTAAGACGCTCGAGCAGGCATACAAGCGAGCCGCTGCTCATATTAACGCCTCCCTGGTGAACCGATCTGGACACAACGAAGCTTCGACCTCGCGAACCAGACCCCAGGATCGCCTCGGACCTCCTATCCACAACAAGAAGCCATACAGATTCAACACTTCGCTCAGGACTGTGTTCATGGCGATCAAGGAGACGGACTTGTTAAGGCCTCCTCGACCCATGACACAGGACGATCGGAGGAATATGAACCTATTCTGCGAGTATCATATGGAAAACGGTCATGCCACAGCAAGCTGTAGGGACCTCGAGGAGGTGCTCGAGAAATTAGCTGATAATGGGATGCTGAACCGAAACCTGAAGCGCCTGAAGGGACAAAGGGATCGGTATCGGCAGAACAACAACCAAAGGGGCCCTCATGGTGGCGGCCAGGCCGGAAATGGAGCCAGGGCTCGAAGCCCTGGGGTAATTAACACTATATCGGGAGGCCTCGCAAGTGGAGGACCGAGTCATCGAGGTCGAAAGACCAACATGAGACTCTTCGTCAACTCGGTCGCGACGGCACTCCCTGAAATCAGAATCCCCAACATGGTGATACAGCAATCAGACATCAAAAACGTTCGGACGCCTCATGATGATCCAGTGGTAATCACCATGCAGGTGGCCAACAAACAAGTAAGGAAATCTTTGGTAGACACGGGCTCGTCCGTGGACATAATGACATTTGAATGCCTTCAACAGTTGAAGTACACGGCGAAGGACATCACACCGCTTCGCGAGCCGATAGTTGCCTTCGGAGGGCAGACGATCTACCCGATGGGAACGATCCGCCTTCCGGGAGCTATTGGCCAAGGAGCCGATATGAGGCGAGCCAATGTTGAGTTTGTGATTATTGACATACCGTGCGCATATAACATTGTTATTGGAAGACCATTGTTGAATGATATTATGGGGCTAGTTTTTCCCTTGGGTCTGCTGATGTTGTACGTCACAGATGATGGTCGAGCCGCAATTGTCCGAGCGGACCAAAAGGTCGCTCGTGAATGCTATCATGCTGGACTCAGGCCTCCCATGGTGAATCCTAGCGAAGCACCCAACGAAGAATCCCCCTCAAAGAAGAGAAAGAAGGAAGCGAGCCTGGCGAAGGCCACGGCTGAAAATTTTTGTTTAGAAACGATTGATGCAAGACATGGCCTCGAGGGGCCTACCCAGCCCTTCGAGGAGACTGAAGACATTGCTCTGGAAGAGGACAGAGCCGACCGAACGGTTCGAGTAGGCAAGGCCCTCGAACCAGAGGTTAAGGCCCCTCTCGTATCATTGCTAAGAGAATACAAGGATGTGTTCGCGTTCACTGTGGAGGAGATGCCGGGGCTCGACCCCTCGGTCATTACTCACAAGCTGAACGCTGATCCCACGAAGAAGCCCGTCCATCAAAAGCAACGACACTTTGGGACGGAGCGAGCCAACGCAATCAAAGAAGAAGTCGACCGACTCCTCGGGGCTCGGTACATCGAGAAATGCACATACCATGTCTGGCTGTCTAACTTGGTGTTAGTAAAAAAGCCGAACGGGTCGTGGAGGATATGCGTCGACTTCACCAATTTGAACAAGGCTTGTCCCAAGGACGGTCAACCGCTGCCTCGAATGGATCGGTTGGTAGACTCCACTTCGGGGCACGAGCTGCTGAGCTTTATGGATGCATATGCCGGGTACCACCATGTCCCAATGGACGAAGAGGATCTACCGAAAACTGCTTTTATAACACCGTTGGGAGTGTATATGTATCGGGTGATGCCGTTCGGCTTGAAGAATGTCGGAGCCACGTTCCAGAGGCTGGTGAACCAATTGTTCAAGGAACAAATTGGGAGGAACATGGAGGCGTACGTTGACGACTTGATCGTCAAAAGTGTTCGAGCCGGCGTCCACCAAAAAGATCTGAGAGAAACGTTCGAGACATTGAGGAAGTATGGGATGAAGCTGAACCCGAAGAAATGTGCGTTCGGGGTAACAACTGGGAAATGCCTCGGGTTCCTCGTGAGCCAAAGGGGGATCGATGCGAACCCAGAGAAAATCAAAGCTATTTTGGACATGCCTTCTCCTAAGAACGTTAAGGATGTGCAACGGTTAACGGGGTGCGTAGCCGCCCTTGGACGCTTCATTGCGAAGTCGGCCGACCGATGCCTCCCGTTCTTCGCCGCTCTCAAGAAGAAGAAAAATTTTGAATGGGACGAGCAGGCGGAGAAGTCATTCCAAGAATTGAAGCAGTACCTGGTCAATATCCCAAAGATATATGTGCCTCGAGTGAAGGAAGATCTATACTTGTACTTGTCAGCGAATGAACAAGCGGTCGGAGCCGTACTGGTGGTTGAGAGAGAGAAGGTCCAGAGCCCTGTATATTACGTGAGCCACGCCCTCGCAGGGGCCGAGCTGTGATACCCTCCGCTCGAAAAGCTCGCTCTGGCGCTGCTTATCTCGAGCCAACGACTCCGACCATATTTTCAAAGTCACAAAGTCATTGTGCGAACCAATTACCCTCTAGAGAAGATACTAAACAACTTGGATGGAAATGGAAGACTGCCTCGACGGGCTTGTGAGCTGAAAAGCCATGGCATCGAGTACAAGCCGAGACGCCGCCTCGCGGGGCAGGCCTGGTCCGACTTCGTAGTCGAGGCAGCCTTTAACGAGGCAGAAGGGCCGATGAAAGAACAGTGGACGTTGTACGTTGATGGTTCGTCCAATTCTGCTGGAAGCGGAGCGGGCATGATCGTCATACTCCCTGGAGGGGAGAAGACGGAATATAAGCTTCGCTTCGGCTTCGAGGCGACCAACAACGAGGCCAAATATGAAGCCCTTGTCGCAGGGATTCAAATGTGCCTGGCAGCAGGGGCCACAGACGTGAAGGCATTTTCTGACTCAGCCATAGTGGTGAACCAAATCAACGACAAATTTGAATCGAAGGAACACATGGCCGATTACAGGGATAAGGTTCGAAGCCTCACCAAGAAGCTCGCAAACTTCCAGATCGAGCAGATCCCCCGATCAGAAAACCAGCAAGCAGACTCTTTGGCTCGACTGGCCAGCTCCTACATCAACGATAGCCCAAGGGTTGTCAAGTGGGAGCTGCTGCCGTTTCGAAGCATCGATCAGACCGCTCGCATCTTGGTCCTCGATCGAAGCCCTGAATGGATGAGACCATTAATTGCATACCTGAAGGAAGGAGAACTCCCGAGCGATCCGAAGCAAGCCAGAAAAGTGGAAAAGAGGGCAGAATGGTTCACCCTGGTCGACGGCGAGCTGTATAAGAAGGGGTACTCACAGCCGTTCCTGAAATGCGTCGACCCGGCAGAAGGGAACTACATCTTGAAGGAAATCCACTTTGGAGAGTGTAGGGGGCACATAGGGGCTCGAGCAACTGCTTCAAAAGCTTTGCGAGCCGGTTTTTTCTGGCCGACCATGCAGGCTGATGCGGCCGAACTGATTAAGCACTGCGACAAGTGCCAGTGGTTCGGGCCGATCAATAAGAGGCCTCCCACCCAACTTAAACCAATCTCCACTCCTTTACCGTTCGCAAGATGGGGCTTGGACATTCTCGGGTCGTTCCCTAAGAGCTTTTCTCGCAAGAAGTTTATAATAGTGGCCGTCGACTACTTCACCAAGTGGGTCGAGGCCGAGCCGCTGGAGAGGATCACTGACCGAGACATTGTAAACTTCATTTGGAGAAATATACTCACCAAGTTTGGCGTCCCTCGAATGTTCACATTCGACAATGGGACCCAATTTGACAGCAATTACTTCAAGGATTACTGTGCCCAGTATGGTGTTGAGACTTGTTACACCTCGGTAGCCTACCCTCAGGCAAACGGACAAGTCGAGTCCTCGAACAAGATAATCTTGCATGGGTTGCGAACCATGGTGGAAGGAGCGAAGGGAAAATGGGTCGAGGAGCTACCAGGAATCCTATGGGCCCTTCGTACCACAACGAAGCGAGCCACAGGAGATACCCCTTTCCAGCTCGTATACGGTTCGGACGCTGTCTTGCCGATCAAATGTGAGGCCAAATATGTTCGCATAAGTACCTACGAGCCCGAGGAGAACGAAGTTGAGCTGCGAGCCGCGCTCGACCTTCTCCCCGAGTGCTGTGGAAATGCGCTCCTGAGAGCTGAAAAGCAAAAGCAGCAGATGGTCAAAGCATTCAATCGAATGGTTCGCCCAAGGAAGCTGGAAGTAGGGGACATGGTACTCCGAAACGCCAAGGCAACCGGGAAGAAGCTCCGAGGAGGAAAATGGAAGGAAAAATGGGAAGGGCCATACTTGGTGGTCGAACAAATCAAGGAAGGAACTTTCCGACTCAGTACCCTAGAAGGTGAGATGGTGAAGAGGCCGTGGAACCTCTACAACCTCAAGAAGTACTATGCCTAATTATATCCCAGTCAATTTAGTTCTGTTTTGTTATCTCAAATCAAGCTTGCGCCTGCGAGCAGTAGTTTGTAATACTCTTGTAGCATGCTTGAGGCTACGAGCCATAGTATGAAATCTTTTCAATTCTAAGCAATGAAAGGCCGAGGGCCATGATGTTATGTAATACTTAAAAGTGTCAAAACCCCGACCCTCCCCCTCCCAAGTCGACAAAGAAGTCGACCAAGCAAGCGCAAGAGCGAGTCGAACGCTTCAACATTCTTCGAGAAAAAGGGAACCGAGTGCAATCGCCCAAACGGGAAGTCACTCGAAGCGTATGAAATACGCACGACAAGAGCGCAGTCACCCGTATGGGAAGTCACTCGAAGGGTACAATGGTACGCCTTATGCCCCTCTACACGAGGCTAGCCGAGTGCAATCGCCCATACGGGGAGTCGCTCGAGGCGTTTCGCCGAAGACAAGAGTCTATAAATTGCCCTACCAAGGTCGAAGGCGTTGTTATAAATAACAATCGCTCGGAGTGGGTTAGAAGTTGCCCCACCTTGGTAGCGACACGCTTCCCCAGCTAGGGCTCGCGTCGAATGAAAAGTTCAGCTAAGAACAAATTCGCCTACGAAGGATGAAATCCCGCAGCTCCCTAAACTTCAACTTGGAATAGGAGGCCAGTGGGAGGCCTCCCCTCGAATGGCTCCATCAACAGATGGGCTTCGACCAAGTACTTACTCTAACTCCTCGATAGTATACCACGACCCATGGTAGAACCGAGGCACCCCGAACAATAGTTCACCATCGAAAGTACACTGGGTCGGAACCCCTGTTTTGTAGTCATCCATGCGAGGAGTCGAATAACTTCGCGACCAAAGGCAGCGAGCCCTTTATCAAAAAGCGTTATTCGCCTCGAGGGTGAGACCACACATGGATGACCGGAACAAACAATGCAAACAAGTTATACAAATGCATATAACGGCTCAAGCACTCGATGGTGCACCACATCGATTAAAATAAAACGATCGGAGCCAAACACCCTGAAAAATGGGCGACTCCGACCAACACTGTTTAAATGGCCAAAACACCCTCGAAGGGCGGCCAGCGAACAGAAAATTGAAAAATTGTACGATTACATGGCAACGAGCCAAACTGACATTACTGCTGAGAATTGTTAAGTGTAGGGTCCTCTGTAGGCAGAGTAAAGTCGAACGCCTCAGGCAGGTCGTACAGCTTTTTTTTCGCACCCGCCTCCTCTGCTGCAGCTGCCTCTTCGAGTGCCTCAATGTCATCTTCGACCTCTCCCTCCTCAGGGGCTCCGCCAGACTCGGCCTGGTTGTGTTGGTCCAGTTCAGCACGGAAGGCAGACTCGAACTGCTCCTCATCCAGCTCGAAGTCGGCTCGACCCTCATTGCACTTCACGAGAGCCAGCCACCCCAATCGAAGACCCAGCTCGATGCCAGCTTGTTTGGCAGCCGCCTTGGCAAGGTCGTTCAGGTAGGCATAGCCATCTGAAGCAAGGAAGGTCGAAACAGCCTAGCAGGCACGCTTCGCCCAGAGGGTCACATGGCTCGACGCATTGACCAGTTTGAGACTTAACTGGTCAGCATCGGCCTTAGCCATCTCCAGCTCAGCAGCGAGCGAGGTAGCCTTCGCATCCGCCTCCGACATGGCAGCAACCGCTTTCTCATTCTGCGTGTGGCAGTCAACAACATTCTTTTTCGCCTCGACCAGCTCTTGGACGTCTCGACCTCCTTCAGCCTCTCCTCGGCAGCCAGACACTTCTCCTTCCAGAACCCTCCCTCGGCCTGCTCCGCGCCATGCATCTCCCCTTGACAGACCAAGGCGGCCGCCTGGGAAGAGAAATGTCAGGATCAAACATCATGAAGGACAAAGAGACAAAAGTTGGAATACAAGATAGTGACATACCTGGAGCATCTGCGACACCGCTTGCCGAGCCAAATCAGGGCAGTAAGGCAACTCTAGAGCCACATCGTGCAGGGCCTCGGCAGCCTTGGAAGTATTAGGAATGAGAGGCATGGCCATCGCCTCGAGCTGCTCCACTGCACAGTCGAGCGACAAAGAGTTAGGAAAATCCCCATCGGGTGCTAAGCGAGAAACTATTGGAAAGACTTACTTGTTGGGAAAACCGAGGCGCCAAAATCCAGCCTCTTGGGAGCAGACGTCTCGCCCTCTTCGAGAGGCCTCTTCTCGCAGCGCCGAGCGGTGAGGGCCTGAAAACAAAACGATGCTGTTAGGAACCATCACCAAATCACGAGTATGAACGATGAAGGATGATGGAATTACCTCCTCTTCCTCGCCATCCGAGGATAGGATGGGAACCGTCTCAGGAACGGCCGGCTGAGACCGAATAGTGATCCCCGAAGCCCTCTGCCTCGGAGCGGATCCCGACACGGGTCTGGTCGGCACGTGCATACGCACAGGAGTAGCCTGAAGAGGTGCCTCCTGGGAAGGACGAGGCCGGGCCGAGCCAGAAGGAGGTGGCCGAGTCGAGGGAGGTGCTCGCTCACCAGCTGAGCGGCCTCCTGTCGCTCGAGCCCCACCTCCCCGGGGAGCTGGTTGAACCACCTCCTCCTGAGCCGCGTCGCGGCGGACGCTCGAGCTTTCTCGCCTCGCCCTTTGAGCCATCAAGCGGTTGAGGTTCGGCATCGTCTTATGCCACTCGTGGAGTTGGGCTCCCACAGCAGACCGAACAGCATCTGGAAAGGCAGGAAGTAGTGATCAGTAACTTGAAAAATACAAAGGCAAAAGACAATACGAACACATCCCGAGACATACTTCGCTCCTCCTCAGTGTCAGGAGGAATCAGGCCCGAATACATAAGCCACAGTGGCTCGTTCAGCAAGTCCACGCCAGGGACCCATGTCAGCTCCTCTAGCTCCGGATTGAGCGGTTGGAGGAAGTAGTCTTTACAACGACCTTCCAGGCTGTTAAGCCTGGGAAGAGAATCATTCATCGGTGGAGCGCCAAAGGATCGAAGCGGCACTCGAAGACGATCGCCAAGAGGCGAGCCGTCGTTGGTGGTCAACCAATAGAACATATGTTTCCACTCCGGCCCTTTCGAAGGCTTCGGAGGGTGAGTCACAATCGTATACGTATTCGTTTTGCCTCGAACGGCAAAATTCTTAAACCCCCACTGATCGCTCGAAGCGTTGTGAAGGTAACGAAAAAGGTTGACGGACAGCGGTATCCGAGCAGCTCGGCACGTCATAATAAAACCCGCTAGGGCGATGTAAGCGTTAACGGTAAGCTCCGAAGGGCAAATACCGTAATGGTTGAAGAGTTTTGTGGCAAAATTACAAAAGGGTACCCGAAACCCATACGCGAAGGCCTGCGCGTAAACTCCGAAGCAATTCTCCGGAGGATTCGAGCAGACGGATCCCTCAGCTGGGACCACCAGGGTGAGCGGATCATAGATCTGATAGGCCTTGCGAAACGCCCGAACCATGTCAGGCGTTTGTGATCTGCGCCAGCCCTCATCTATCACTGCCGTGGTAAATTTATTGGTACTAACTCGTACTGCGGCTCGGGGAGCCATCGCGCCAGGTGGTTCCTGCGAGGGGTGAACAACCGAGTTAGGGTCGATATAAACACCTCGCGCCATTCTCGGATCGGTCGAACCCCCCGCCCACTCGCGGACTGTCTGTTTAGTTCGCGCCATCTGAAAGAAAAGAGGAAAGGTAGTTATGGACTCGCCTCGTGCGAGTCGTTACCCTTCGCTCCCCCTCCTCCGATGACGGATCTAAAACACCCAACACTCGATGGGTCGACAAAAGTCGGAAAAATCGAAGGATCGATGCGAGAGAAGCGAGTCGGCACAAAGGGTAGATCACTCCTCTTCGCCGACCTCGAAACCGAGCAGTTCATCGGGTGTTATCAGGGTTCCCAATGCCAGCACACTCGGCTGGAATCTCTTTGCCGCCGAAGTGGGACCGACAACCCGGGATCGTCACCGGGTAAGTGAAACGGCAACGGCAACAACAAAACACCCAAAAAGTACCAAAAGCATAACAAAAAGAAGCAAAAGGAACGGAACAACATACCGGATTTAAGGAGAGAAAAGGTAGAATCGGAGAGGAGGAGAGTCGCCGGAAGTAAAGAAGAAGCTTCGCCGAAGGTGGAAGATTCGCCGGAGATGAAGCACGGTAAAAAGAGAACTTCGGAGATGAAAAGTTGAAAGGTGAAATGAGAAAAAAGAGGAGGAAATCCCTCTATTTATAGAGTGAAATGATGAGGGGTAGAAAGGTAAAAAAGCCGTTTTTACACAACTTCCCAAGCGCTGTCAGTCATCATTACGGCACAAGAGACGAAAAGTTTTCGCGTGTTCCCGAGGTTGCTTTGCGCGGGAATCAAGGGACGGTTGGCATTGAAAACTGTTCAATTTCTCGCCAACTCCCGAGATATTCATAATTGCAAAATTTAAATTTTGAAATTTTTGAAATTTAATTTCAGGATTTAATTTCAAAATTTGCAATTTAAATTGGAATATCCCGAGCAGGGGCTCGAATCATTATTGGTTCGAGTCATCACCCCCTCGACTGAGGGGTGAAATTTTCGAGCTCTCCCAGGCGAGGGATCGAGGACTCGAAAA
>JBBYHQ010000009.1:3841888-3855729 GCA_038382645.1 Spergularia azorica
TGCTTCTCCAATTCTCATTTCTCCACGTCTTCTGCATATCAGCCTTTTGAACATCTGCTCGCTGATCTTTCTTTTCATAGCCTCTTCCTGTCCTATGATCAATGGGATGATTTGGGACCCTTTCAGCCTGACGTAACGTACTTGTATGCGCGGATGCTACTTCAGTCCGGGGAATGTCATTTCTGGGCCTTCACAAACAATATAAACAGTCGGATAAGCATTCAAGAGATTTGAACAAATTTGAACATCCAGTAGTACATCACAGAGACAACAAATATTACATACCTGCTTGGACCTTGCGCTTCATCATGGATGATGGCAACCTCATCTACTCCACGCTCCTTCAGAATCTGTGCCATGACACTGTCATCAGAAGAAGACCAATATTGCCAAAAGAAAGCCCAAGACAAAGCTAAATATTGATATATTCATAAACAAAGACATTAAAATCAGGCAAACAGTAAGGGAACTTTTCTCCTTTCCCCTTCTTGACATTCATCTCTATTCTTCATGCAATGTCTAACAAAGGTTGGACAAATGAGAGAACTCTGCAATTCTCTATTTTGTTTTGGGCTAAAAGTAATGCCTAAAGACACTACTAGCACTTATCCCCTCACCCAGTCACCCTATCGATATACCCTTGTCTAAAAGTATAACAGCTCACAAAATTAAGTCGGACCGTTTTTGTCACACACTGAAGTTCAAGTAGCATTATACAGAGTAACACTAGCAGTTTAAGTCTTGGAACTCACAGTTTCTCGGGGTTGTGCACCACCAAACAGAGGAGTCCTGCATAGAAGACAATCACAAGAAAGTCATATTTTAGCCAGGTTGGTCAGTGAATTTCAATGACACTAATTCCACACCATGAAAACAAGAAACAAGCTAACATACTATTTCCTAAAGTTTGGGTCGCAGGAATTCTAAGCATATCATGTACACAAGTCTCATTACACCCAAATCTTGATTTTCAACTTGATCTACTCTAGACCCTTTTCTTTTTCTAGTCCCTTTCCTTGTTTGGACTGGAGGGGAGAAGATCAGAACAAGGAAGAGAAATATAAATTCGTAAAAGACATAACATCTTTTTCTAAGCAAGAAATGCCGGTGTAGACCTTTCCTTCCTCCTCCTCTTCCTCCCCATCCTTCTCCTATCTCCCTATTTTCTTGTATCAAATAATACTATTTTGCACAAAATCTCTTTGATATGACCTCCTCAACTATTTTATGCAACGACTTAGTACATATTTCCCATAATATCATGCCACACAACAAAGACTCGAAAATTAATTAAAAAGTTTTAACCACCAGAGATTTAAAGCCAGCCTAACAAACTATCACAAGGGGTATACCAGAAATATCAGTACAGGACATGCTGGCATATAAGGCATGAATCTTTTCCCAGTCAAATAGCTATGACGAGGACTCAAAATCATGTCTAATAACACTCAGATATTTCATTAACTAAAACTAACGCTCAGATATTCCACTGCCCAGTTAAACAAAGCACTGACCTTTTACTTTCCGTGTTTAATCCTGGTTGGTCAAGTGGCTGTGACCTCGGCTTCAAATTCAACTTTGGTCGTTCCGCAGCCTGGTTTGCTACTTCACTGCCAATTAATCCAGGCTTCCCAGGAATTACTTCACTGCTGCCTAATCCAGGTTTCAGCTGCCTTCCATTTACAAGGCTTTGGCCACCAGCTTCTGAGTGACTGGTATTGATCTGCTGTTGAGGAACCTTCATTAACAGGGAAGAAAGTTAAAAATACACCATCAAAGAAACATTACGCCAAACGGTAAAATTATTGACAAATTAGTCATGGTACCTGTTTGTAATCAACAACAGCTGGTTCTGTGACTGGCACTGGCTTTGTTCTTGGTAGCAACTTTAACTTAGGCCTTTCTGACATCTTTTCCTCTGGAGGTACCATTGAATCAGAATTCACTTGTCTTCCCTCAGGGTAAGCCCGTTGACCATTATTTGTAAACAGCACCGAATTTCTCTCTTTCCCGTCAAAAACACCAGGAGAACGCACCCTCTCTACACCAGGCACCTCTTTAAAATTACCAAGACCTCCCTCTTCAATAGCAAGACCCCTTTCAACATGCCTCACCAATGTGGTATCAATATACTCCCTTTCACTCCCAAGGCTGCCACTACCACCAAAATACTCACCGTCCCTCCCATACAAGCTACTTGGAGAATCTGACTGCCTAATCACCTCTATATCCACTTGATGATGCACGGGCTTAGTTTGCCACCTCCCCGAGGAAATCTGATCAAGTGCACTCGCTTGTGCAAACTTGGACACAGTACTCTGTCCTCCACCCCATGGAGTCGAACCTGTCTCATTCACCCCAGCACCAACACCAGCTACCTCCTTCCTCACACCCCACGGATTCTGCCTCACCCCCACATTCACTCCTCCACCCGAATTCCCCCCAACCCCAACCCTAGCTGAGTAAGAGCTCACACCACTGCCTAACCCTGGCCCATACCCAGAACTATCCCGACCTCCACCAATCCTTCCAACATCCCCTCTTGCCTCAGAACGCAATACCGGACCTCGAGTACCATCATCACTGAGAGTCCTACGAGGGCCGGACGGACCACCATCAAGTGGCTTCCTCTCATCCTCATCGAAATTCCTACCTATATTAACACTAGTACTCAAAAACGGCGTCTTATCATCCAAGCTACTATTCCGCATTGAACCGGAAGAATTCGGCCGCAACCTATGGTCCGACGACCGATTCACCGAACTCCCCCACGACGTCGTTTGTCGATCAAAACCCGATCTATGAGCATTCGTAGACCTAACAATCCTAAAAAACAACACAAATTTCCAAAAAAGATCAAAACTTTGTCATCTAAAATCAACCTAGGGTTTCAATTTCACATGATTAACAAAAACCCACATCAAATCTAATCAAACCCACATCAAATCTTAACCTCAGATCTAGAAATTTAAAAAATTACTGCAATAACAATAACAAAATCAACAATTAATACTACCCAGAAAAGAAAAAAGAGAAGAGTAACATACACGCCAGGTGCGGAAGGGAGTGGGAGGTCAGAAGGGATTGAACCGCCATGAAAGTCTTTGAGTGTCATCGTGTTTCCGCTGAACGTCTTCTTCTTCGACATTATTATGTATCTTCTTCAACACTCTTTTTTTTTTTTTCTCTCCTCTCCTCTCTCTCTCAATAAAATTATCCCAAACTTTTGTGAAGTCGGCTTTTTAAGGACTTATAATGGAGAGGGGAGAGAGAGAGAGGAGAGCGCGAAAAGAAGAGTGATTGATACGATTAAGAAGTGCAACAGAGGTGAGAGAAAGAGAGAGGAGAGAAGATGTCACGGGAAGAAGAAGATCTGTTTTTTTTTTTCCTTTTTTATATTTAATTATTATTGTTAATAGAATTTGAGCTCTACATGACTTTGTTCAAGTTATACTCCTCCTACTCTTCTCTAATGCTCTCGAGTTTTTTCCGAAGCCGTGATTTATCGATTTGTAAAGACGTTAATTCAGTGTGTTATGTGCGTGTTTAAGAGTTGTGTAAATTTCAAATGGGTGTTTAAGGTAGTATTATGAGACTTGTGAAATCAATAGTGGTGTAGTGGTGACTATGTGAGGGTCGTGTTGTTTCAACTTATTTTCTCAATAGATCTAAATCAATGTTCGCTCCCTAGTTTCTTCGAAGCGTGATTTATCGATTTGTAAAAACGTCAATTCAGTGGTGTGTTGAACAATTGTATAAATTTCAAATGTTGACAGAGGTAGTATTATGAGACTTGAAATTAGTAGTGGACAGTGGTGACTAAGTTAAGGTCGTGTTCTTTTCAACTTATTGTTCAATAGAGTCAGATCTATTTTGAACGGTTTAGGGGCATTTGATCTACCTTTAAGGCTAATTACAAAGAGAGGATCCCCTCACCTTTACTAGAAGTACAACTTTGCAAGGGAGTCCTAATAAGTTGTCAACATTAAATAGGAATTTAGCAATCAAAGAGCCTTGACAACAAATAAGCCATTGTATCAACAGGTATTTTGCTGATATATAGATGTGAACGCAGTGTTACAAGCAGTTACAAATTTACCATCTGATTTTCCCACTACTTTTACCATTGTTATTGTAAGCAAAATCACAGTAAAATGAAACAGCCAAGAACAATAACTTCCTTTATCAATTCTTCAACACATTCTTACTCCTCAGATACTCCAGTGTTTGATCATAAATCCCCTCAATCCCATGCTTGAACTCAAATCCTTCCTTAAGAAGCTTCTCTGAGGAAATGATCACCTTGGCCTTGGTTGGAAATTCTCCGAATCTGCAATTACCAATCCAAATATACACAACATTAGCTTACATTACACTAGTACTTAACTAAAACAAGCACAATATTACAATGGTAATAAGAAGTTTACTCTGTAGGTATAGTGTACTGTGGGTATCTCTTGCTTAAGAACTCAGCTAGTTCAGGAACACTAGTGTTAACAGCGCAGCACATGTACCGGCCTGAGGCTGATTCCTTCTCAGCAAGGAAGACATGAGCACGACAAACATCTTCGACATTTGTAATTGAGATTGAGCCTGATAGCATCTGCATACCCTTCAATGCATTTATGAGGAACTCATTTCCTGTAAGCATGTAATGTCCCTCAAGTTACAACAGATGTTATGCTAAATAGTTATCCTTAAGCAAAATTAGACAAATGTGATTCAGTTGAGCATTACAGACGACCTGTAACCAAGCTTGTCGCGAGGCCAATACTGCTAGGGACATCAGGAGTAAGAGAAGCACCAGCCATTAAGGATGGAATCACTGTAATGAGGTCAAGGTTGTTTGCTTGCGCGAATCTCCAGGCTGCTTCCTCAGCTAGTGCCTTAGAAGCAGGGTAACCCTGTATAGAACACGACCAAAGCTTATGCCAATTGAAGTGGAGTGACATAAAAGCCATGAGCATCATATAGTACAATCATGTTGTATTGTTATTAACTCTTTACTAAACTTACGATGAATGAAAACGAATTTTACTACCAACACAAATTAATTTTGGCGGAATCTGAATTAACTAACAGCATGGAATGTGCCACATCAATATTAGACAGATTGAATTTATGTAATCATATGACCTCTAGCAGCATAAGATATGCATTCAGTTAACGAGTAAGTGGCTCGTTGTTTACCCAAGTAGGTGGCTTTTCCGAGTACAGGAATAGGACATCAGTCCAGTCATTTTCAGTCATGACAATACCAGTTCCAGCATTAGTGTTGATGGTCACAGCAGCTGCAGAAGATGTCATCACGACACGCCTGACAGACTTGGCCTTTGTACAGGCTCCTAAGACGTTCATTACACCTTGAACTGCTGGTTTAATCATGTCATTCTGCATATATAACATCAGCAACAAAAGTCATTAGACACTCCTTACAAAAACAAACACACTGCGATTATACAATCTGGTTGATTACCTCAGGGTCCTGAGAAGCAAAGTTGACAGGAGTTGCAACTACGAAAACAATGTCACACCCTCCAACCGCGGCATCAAAGCTCCCTTCATCTGTTAAATCTGCTTTAAAGATGTTCAACTCTCCCAAATCTTTCATTGCTAAGAGGTGAGAAATCTTCTTCTCATTATCTGCATTAATATATATAATTAAAAATTTAAAATTACATGTTCAGTGTGACACAAATTTCACATCTTTTGCCCTATGTACATCATTACTAGGGAGTTTATATGATTGTAACGGACCAAAAGCACACCCGACGCACGTTACTTTGTTTTCTAGCATAATCTTATGGAATAAACTAGTTAACACAACGACATAATCATTTTATAATTGAATATACGAGAAAAGAAACTGATAACGTACATATCGATCCAGTTTTATCAAATGTCTCCAAAATCTATGGAAACACGAAGAAAAGAAACGTTACCGGGGTCTCTGACAGTGGTATTGACAACATAGCCCTTCTGCAACAACAATTTGACAAGAAATGAAGCAACAAATCCAGTACCCCCAACAACGCAGGCTTTCTTTGTAACCATTCCCTGAACATCAACAGCTCGATTTTCGGCCATGTTTGCCATTTTTTTTTGTGGTATTTAAGGTTAATATTTTGTTATTATGTACTAATTTTCGTACTAATAATGTTTTGTTCTAACAGAGCATTCATTCATATATGTGTTGCGTAATCAGGGAAGGTTAAGAATAAATTTCACAAGAAAGGTAGGTGAAATTGGTGTTCATCTACAAAAATTTAAGTAGGTGAGCACGTGTGACACTACTTAACAAATTAAATTGATTATGTCCCACATTATTGCATTTGGAGACCAATTAGCATACATTAAACCATGAAGATTAGGTTGGTGTTACTGACTTACTGGTATAGTTAATCAATTCTTCAACGTTACGTTACTAAACATTTGTGTCGAGCAAACAAAACTGTAACCCACGCTTATTAATTGAAGGAACCAAACAAGTAACTCCTAGATTTTATTTTTCTTTTCCACATTCTTGTAAATCGTCATCTACAAGCACGAAAGTCGAAAATTTTACGTATACCTTTGTTGATCACATCAAACTTTCGATATACTCGGTTTAAAATTAAAGTCTTACGAGGTAAGAAAAAAAAAAAAAAAAAAGATTTGGGAGTCTGTCAGACAACCGTGTGACCATCCCCCAAGTAGGGGAACGATCCTCTACGGCACCAGCAACCAAATCCGATTGCTGGGAGCCGTTAATCACGCTCTGATCGCACGGTCTTAATTTCTCAACCAGACAAGGTATCCTGTCTCGTTAGAGATCAAGGATGTCGAGATACGATCCTATAAAACTGATACTGTTCAAGTAAGGTCGTACCCAATACTCATTATTTCTCCACTATAAACACGCTTTTGTACAGCTTACTGACCAATGTGGGATATTTAACTTTTATGTAACACCACCACAAATCATGTTGTGCTATTGTTAGATTTTTAAATCAATATGAAGTTTACAATTTATTAATCAACAACTTACACTAACCAGATTATTAAAAAAACCACTGCTAATACAATTAAGTCATTACAAAAGTGAAACTTTACTGTCTACTAGAGTATGTACAGTAGAGTTGTAAAGAATGGTAAGATAAGTTTAAAGTACCGCGATTGAATGCTATATGGTAAACCTTGTCTAGAAGCGTGCTGTGAACTGAACTCGGATGAAGGTGAAGTACAAGTAGTAGACTGAGACGGAGAGCAAAGGTTCGGATTACCAACGAAAGCGTCTTTGTCAAAGATGGCAAACTGTCCCCCCGGTGGAATCGTGCCTGATAAGTTGTTGTAGGAAAGATCAAGTTTCACTAAGCTCGTCATTGATTGCATCTCAGTAGGAATTTCACCTCTCAAACGGTTTCTCGATAGAAGAAGCGTGTTGAGGAACCTGAGCAATGAAATTTCTCTTGGAATTTGTCCACTAAGATTGTTCTTGCTGAAGTCCATGTAAGTTACTGAGCTGCAATTTCCAATTGATCTCGGAATCTCTCCACTTACGTTGTTTCCACTGACATCGATAATCGATATGTACTTCAGACTGAATAACTCATCAGGAATGCTCCCTGACAATCTGTTGTTTCCTAGATAGAGTTTTTCTAGTCTGACAAAGTTCGATAATTCAGGAGGAATGCTTCCTGTGATGGAGTTGTTTGACAGGTCTAAAGCTTCTAGAGCACGTCCCGACATCTTCAAGGGAAGTTCACCACTTAACTTGTTATCATTAAGCTCTATGATACTTATACGAGGCAATGCAAGAATCCCAGGAGAAATTCTTCCTTGTAATAAATTTTTATGTAATCTAATTTTGATCAAAGACTTACAACTGCCAAGCTCTTCAGGAACAGACCCCGAAAATGAATTTTCGAACAGTATTAACTCCTCCAACTTGCCTCCCTTACACAATTGTTTCGGTATTAGACCGGAAATCTGATTAGTAGCAACATCAAGGCCTCGAAGATTTCCACTTGAACCAAGTTGTTCAGGAAGATGGCCGCGGAAATTGTTGGACCATAAATGTAATACTCTAAGGCTAGGGAGTTCACTAAGAGAATCGGGTAATGAACCGTCCATTTCATTATCCATCAGGTGAAGAATTTCAAGCTTCTTAAGCTGAGAGAAACTCTCAGGTATAACACCTTTTATCATATTGGATGACATATCAAGACATCGCAAATTGGTCAATCTTCCCAATTCAGTTGGGATATGACCTCTGAGATTGTTGAGGAACAGGTACATAAACTCTAGTGAGGTTAGATTACCTAAAGTTGCAGGAATCGTACCTGTCAAGTTACACCCTGTCGCATCAAGAATGCGAAGTGAGCTTAGTTTTCCCCACTCATAAGGGATGCCTCCTTCAAAAGTGTTAAAGTAGCCTATATACAGTTGTTGAAGATTGGATAACTGTGATAGATTTGAAGGGAGCTTTCCACTCAGTGAATTACCACCCAAACTCAAGTACTGTAAACTTTCGAGCTTGGAATATGTTGATGGAATTTCACCTGAGAAGTAATTTCCTCCAAGATTCAGAAGTTTTAGCTGCTTAAGCTTGGAAACTTCTCTAGGAAGTGGCCCTGAGAAGTCATTGTTATAAACATCGAAAACTTCGAGTTTGGTCATGTTGTTAAACATGTTTGTAGGGAAGATCCCACTTATATTGTTGTTGGAAATGTTTAAGAAGCTTAAAGATGACAAATTTGAGAGCTGAGGTGGGAATTTTCCTGTCAAATTGTTGGCTGTTAAAACTAAAGTTTGCAGCTGAGTAAACAGTCCTATTTCTGGTGGGATTGACCCAAATAGGGGTACATGTGAGATATTCAGAGAGATCACCTTAGAGTATTCATCACATGAAATCCCTGAGAATGAACAATGAAGGTCAGGTGATGATGTAGAGTTCTTCCAGTCTTGCAGGCCTGTTCTGCGGCACGCAACTAAGGAGGCCTTGAGCTTCAGAAGTAGCTCAAGCTCTGTATAACCATAGCAGCAACTGCAGGAGAATACCAATAGTATCAGGAACATTCTGATAGAGCAAGCCATTGAGATTTAAGAGAATGTATATATGTGCACAGGTTACTTATGATATAATGATGGAAATGCTTGGTTTTTGGTTGTTTTGTAGGAGCATCAGTGAAGACTGATGTGTAAGGCTAATATATCAAGCAAGTCTTTAAAGTGGCTAGTGTAACTTTAAAATTTCATGCATTTATCGTCCGAGATCCCAACTCAATACTTATAAAGAGATATCCGCTTTAAGTGGAGGTAACAAGTTATAATTCACAGATGCGGGATGCCCGCAACCAACGAATAAGAAATTACAAGGTCATTTTAATTTAGTCCAAAGTTCATCGAACATGGTCGATTTAGGAATACATATACCAGTAGTAAAACCCCACACTAATTCTTAAAATTGACATAATTAGCATCCTAGAAGAACCAACATGTGTTGTGTGAAAATACCCGAATTCCTGGCCCCTTGGCTTTAATCTAAGGTGTGATTAAAGCTACTTTACTTAAACAAAGTTAAGTTACAAGACCATGAGGTCCAAAAGCTCAATTTACAGGATTCCATACTCTTCTTTTAATTTATTTGGACTGACATAAAAGGATGGGGGAGCTAATTCTAAAAAGAAACAAGCATATATCCCAAATTCCCAGTAGACAAGAGCACTACCACTAGTGCTAAACCATGTCACATTGTAATATGGAAGCCAATGCAAAAGAATCACAAATATGTCACTTTGCATTTGTTGTCTTCTCTAATTCTCTTTGCCAGTGCCCTCCTAAGGAACAATAAGAACAACCATGACCTACAATTCAATAGAAAATCGATAAGTGGCGTGGACATTCGTCTGAGACTTATGACCCGATTTCTTACTTATAAATGAAATGTACACTTGATGAATTCGTAACTTTAAAGTAACACTAGATGAATTTGTAGTGGTTACTCATCATAATAATGCAAGATCGAAAAAAGAATCATCTCATTGCCGTGATATTATTCTATTTTTACCTTGATATAAAATTTTATTGGAGAAATGCTATTAATTATTTCTAAACAGAGTAGCTGGGGGTTGAACTTGAACCAAATAACTTCATATTTTAGTTATTTACGACATGCATGTGGACGATGTGGTAAAGCTGTGCCAATCTTTTCCGGATTGGCTTATAACATCCCAAAACAACCTCGTTGGGAAGCT
This sequence comes from Spergularia azorica, assembly GCA_038382645.1. NCBI lineage: Eukaryota > Viridiplantae > Streptophyta > Magnoliopsida > Caryophyllales > Caryophyllaceae > Spergularia > Spergularia azorica. The sequence continues at coordinate 3,852,124 of JBBYHQ010000009.1, forward strand.
TCAGGAACACACAATTACGGTGACAAAATTAACGATGATAATGACCAGAACGATTGAGATCGTCAGATGGTGTGGAGCAAATGCAAAGGTAGTTAACAACGGAAACAAAAAACATTATTAGAGCTATTACTAGGATTCGAACCACATGTATCACACTTTTGTAGCCTTCATTATCATAAACAAACCAGTAAAGCAAATGAATTGTGCATGATGTCTTTATAATTTGTATCAATATATACTAAAATTTGGGTTTCTTCGTGCCAATTTTATTATTTGAACGGTTTGCCCTCCTTGTTTTCTTAATGGATCTATGTACCTAAATTAAAAAAAATTAAATTAATTATGTTAACTTTATACTTGGGTAACCAATAGTATGTACATGAAAAAAAAAAAAAACTTCAAATTATCGGTCGATGTGTTACTTGTCGACCGATATATATCGCTTTTGGGTGTACAATTACCGATATCTCGACATGCCAAAAAGGGGGTAAATGGGTAATATTGGCCGATATTTTCGATACGGTAACACGTTTGCCTATGTTTTACCTCAAATTAGAAATGATAAAGCGTGATGCATGTATTCTATTACACCGCGACACCGTGGTCAGATCAAAATCGAGAGTTTGAACCACAAATACCGCGAAAATAAAGGGACAAGGGATAATCCGTCACCCCGAATTTTAGATCATGGCTTCGCCCCTGGTTACACAAGGTGTAAACAATGATTTCTCCATTTTTTATCTTATTCTATGTATTTGTAGAATGCAAATCAGCATTGCTCGATTTGTTTTTATGCGCATATACAAACTAATGAATCTATTTGATTTTCGTGTGAGTGAATCTTAATTTTGATGAATAATGTCATATTTTTATTTTGATCGTTAATTAGTAACCATTACAGAGGTTGTGAACCTTTTATTTCCTGAGATGATAACTGGCAAATGGTAATTACTAATTAAACTAGAAGTACACTACATTTCTAATGGATTGAGATCCATTGGAGTTTAAAAATAACTCTACACGGTAGAGTTTACTTAAAATGGAAAGTTAACTCTACCACGTGCATTTTATCTCTTATTTTCATAAATACAATTTCAATTATATTTTCAGTTTATAGTAAACTCTAACAATTCTATGAAAAAATAACTCCATGGGATCTGAATCCAATTCTAGTAAATTATACAAATACATAATACTAGGAGTTCTTGTTTCTTCACTTTGTAAACAATTACATACCGATACGATGTACTAGTATTACCTACAATAGTTCTCATTAACTGTAAAAGATCGATAGTTAGTTTTTAAAAACAAAAGTAGTAACAACTAGTACTAGGGAGCATCTCGTATTTTGCATGAACATGGTTTATCTTTTCAATTTATGTAAATGAAGAACTTAAAATTTCTTTATTTATAAATTTGTTCACGATGATTATAGTGTGAATACTCAACAATAATATAATAGTGATGATGGTTTATTACAGCTCGTATATGTATTGTTTTTATATAATGTAAAGTGTACAACTCAAATGCAATCTTAGAGTGAACGTGGCCACAACGTGTATGGGACATGTACTTTTACCCTTAATTTTTCAACTCATCTTCGTATTTTCACTATTTTCAATGCACATATTTTTTACGCGAATTCATGCATATAAATTTAGTGTTAACTAAAGCTATTACTATACGTCCCCTTAAAAAATTATATACTGCATGCATGTTTAGAATTTGATTTAACTTTGAGTTCATGCATATTCTACATGATGATTAGCATATGTACAAATTCGTAGGAATATAGATGTGTAGTGTGTGAACTCGACTTAGATTACTTGAACTGTAGTTTTCTTGTTTTATAAGCTATCAATCCACACTTGGTCAACCCAATTTTATATAGAGATATAGGATAAATGTATAACTCATCTTTATTCTTAGTAAGAGTTTTAAATCGTCTTATCCTGAACCTTTAATTTCACACCTGACATTATGACATTTCTTTCCCCTTGTAGAAAAACAAAGAGGGTTAACCTCAGCCCTCTTCTTTTACCCATAGCTTCATTGAACGCACCTGAAATTGAGTACTCGTAGCTTGTAACAACTCCTTGGAAAGATATATGCACGTGAAGTTAACGTATACTCCATATGGAGTACACCATCCGTCCCAACTCAAACGTCTCATCCCCAAAATACCCCCCGTGTTGAGAAAGGTGTACACCCTATTCGGTTTATCAAAGTTTCAAAAAAGTTATATAGCGAATTACATTACAGTTTTCTCTAACTTGTCATGCAATTTTTTTGGAACTTTGATTAACCGAGTAATGTGTACATCCTTCATCCCCAATATGTGATCGTTTTTTACGTGGGGCGTTTGAGTTGGGACGGAAGGAGTATACAATATGAGACGAAGTTGTGGAAAGGATATGTACAATAAAGTACTCCCTCCGTCCCCCTTTAAACACCCCGCTCCTTTTTTCTCGTGGATTAAGGTGGTGTGGTTTGTTTATTATTGTTGGAGATAAAGGGTGATTTATTTATTATTGTTGAAGATAGTGTGTGGTTTGTTTATTATTGTTGGAGATAATGGGTGGTTTGTTTATTATTTTTGGAGATAATTGGTGGTTTGTTTATTATTTTTGGAGATAATGGGTGGTTTGTTTATTAATTTTGGAGATAGTGGGTGATTTGTTTATTGTTTTTGGAGATATTGGGGGATTTATGTGTGGTGAAAACTTACCCCATTTGGAAAGTTTTAAAATGGAGTGTTTAAATAAGGACACCCCGAAAAGGAAACTGGGGTGTTTAAAGGGGGACGGAGGGAGTACATAACTTTGGATTCGTAAAAAAAAAATACTTTCACGCAAGTATATTTTTCATAAATTTTACAATTACGGTGTATATCTTATGAGTTATTGATGGATAGGAGATGACTCAAAATATGAGAAAGTTGTAAATAATTATAAATGGAGTGTATATATATATATATATATATATATATATATAGAAATTGTATCAGGTCAGAAGTAAAGTTCTGTCAGAAGATCAGAAGTAATCTCAGCCACACATCTTGATAATCCAATAACTCTCATAACTTTAGTTGTCAGTAACTCTAGTAACTATAGCACATAACTCCGATAACTTTACAACTCTAACTTAACAATATTTGACTAAAATACGTAACTTTAACTTAACTCCAATAATTTCAATAACTAAAACACGTCTTTGAATATAACTCCATTAATTACAACACGTAACTATAATAACTCTAATAACTATAAAACACGTAACCCCGACTTAACTCCAATAACTTTTGATAACTCCAAGAACTTTAATAATTCCAATAACTTTAATAAAAAAAAACAGAAAATTAAAATTTAAAACACGTAACCCCGACTTAACTCCAATAACTCTAATAACTATAAAAACACGTAACCCCGATTTAACTCCAATAACATTGATAACTTTAATAACTCTAATAACTTTACCCACTAAAATACGTAACTTTAAAAAAAAACAAAAAAATGAGCACATTTTTTTTTCTCTCTCCTCCCATACCCACCCACCCACCCACAGCCACCACCACGAATCACCTCACCACCACCGGCCACCAGCACC
>JBBYHQ010000009.1:3902441-3923776 GCA_038382645.1 Spergularia azorica
CCCACATTGAGGATATGAGTAAGGAATAAAAAAGACGTTTAAACTTGTTTCAAATCAAACCAAAGAAGATGGAGTGAGCACTAAAGCTAAGGTAATGCTATGTATCCTACTTTTGTCGATGCTTCAAGGGAAGGAAAAAAAAAAAGGAAGATCATGCTCACAGTCAAACAAATCAAATTCATGTCTCGCTAATATCATAATACAGATAAATTAATCTACATATAAAAAAGGGTAGTCTGACTTTTTTGATTGATTGATTGATGATTACACATCTACCCAATCACGACGCTGCGAGGTGCACATCACTAATTCATAATTACTAAAATATGATTATGATATTTTCTAAAAAATACACCTTGACAAATGACAACGATGGTATTCCTAACGAAATTAGAAATGCGTATACAGTGATCACCCAATCACTATCACCCCCAGGCCACCTGTCCTTTACCCAGATCGAACCCGCCCTGCATGCGTTTAACAATCCTCCATAAAACCCTCAACTCTCCCACGTACTTCTGATCTCACCCTTCTCGCTTATTCCTCACTTGAATTCAATATTCTTCTCTTGAAAATGGATTCAATTCCTGATTCTTCACCTCTAAGAATCGTGTTCCTTACGCTACCAATACCAGGCCATATGCTCCACATCGTAGAAACAGCTGCCACTTTTGCATTGCATGGCGTCGAATCCACCATCATCACCACCCCAGCTAACGTACCTTTCATCCAAAACAACCTCTCTTTCTCCAACGCGGCCATAAAACACCGCTTCAAAACCCGCCTTCTCGACTTCCCTTACGAGGCAGTTGGACTCCCACCCGGCGTCTAGAATTTCAGCGCCGCTACGTCGCCGGACATGAGGCCCAAGATCAGCCAAGGGCTTTCCCTTCTTCAGAAACCGACTGAAGAGCTCATTAAAGAAATCTCACCCGACTGCATTGTTTCGGACATGTTTTACCCTTGGACCTCTGATTTCGCTCTCGAAATTGGAGTGCCAAGGGTGGTATTCCGCGGGTGTGGGATGTTTCCCATGTGCTGCTGGCACAGTGTCAAGTCCCATGCACAGCATGAACAAGTGGAGCGAGACGAGAATATCGTCTCGCTTCCGAATTTACCGGACAACATAATGATGCGCAAGTCGCAGCTTGCTGATTGGGTCCGTAAACCATCAGGGTATACCTACCTGATTAAAGCGGCCGAGGAGAAGAGTCATGGGATTATAGTTAACAGTTTCACTGGACTTGAGCCAGAGTATGAGGAGTACTTGAAAAAGGTGATGGGTAGGGTTAAGGTGTGGTCAATTGGTCCGATTTCGCTCCACGTTGGCCGCAACGAGGATCTTGATGGGTCAGCTGAGTGGGTTAAGTGGTTGGACCAGAAGAAACCAGACTCGGTCATTTACGTGAGTTTTGGTGGGGTGGCTAAGTTTCCACCCCACCAACTCAAGGAAATCGCGGCCGGGCTTGAAGCGTCTGGCGGCGATTTCGTGTGGGTGGTGAGAGAGGGCAAGGAGAAGGTGGAAGGGGATGGGGATGGGAATGATCATTGGTCGTTAAAAGAGTTTAAGGAAAGGATGAAAAAGAGTAATCAGGGGTTAATTGTTGAGAATTGGGCCCCACAGATTATGTTTTTGGAACATAAGTCAATGGGAGGAATGTTGACTCACGTGGGTTGGGGGACAATGTTGGAAGGAATTACTGCTGGGTTACCGTTGGTGACGTGGCCGTTATATGCTGAGCAGTTTTACAATGAGAGGTTAGTTGTTGATGTGTTGAAGGTTGGAGTTGCTGTTGGTGTCACTCAGTTTTCTGGGATGGATGACATTGGGAAGAAGGAGACGATTGGGAGGGAGAATATTGAGGCCGCCGTGAGACTGGTGATGGGCGACAGCGAGGAGGCGGCCGGGATGAGGCACCGGGCTAAGGAGCTTAGTCAGGCTGCTAAGAAGGCTGTTCAAGATGGTGGCTCATCTAAAGCTCATATACAGGACTTTCTCAATGAGCTCTCTGCTAGGAGATCTTTGAGGAATAATAATTTGTGATGAAATCAAAATTGAATGGAATGTGTTTTTCAAGTTTTATGTCCTTTTTCCTAGAAATTTGAGTAGTATCTTAAACATGTGAAATCGAGAGTAGGCTCAATTAGGTCTTGTTCTTTTCGCCTAAGTAACTTTGGTCTAATTTGAGTTCTAGTTGCATAAGTATCGACTAAGTTCATTTGAGCTGAATAAAACAGATATAAGTTGTTGGCGTACTGAACTTTCTGTCTGGATTGATTATTAACGGTTAATTCAACATTCTACTAATTAATAGAACACCATCTTCTCTAGAAATGAAATGATCACTTATTGACGGAAATAATATTAAACAGCAGCTTTTTATAGTGTTTGCAATACAGAACAATTGCAAACTTACTATACAAGCTGTAGTAGTGATCAGAAGCACAGATGATTGAGAGGGAGGCAGCTTGATTAAGGCGTAGGCGAACCCTTTGGATGAAAGATGACAATGTGGTTATAAGCTTCAAGCGTGAGAAAATCATCCAACTCAGGAGATATACACTGTTTGGTGAAGATTTCGCTGGCCTCTGCATACATTCCTTTCTGAAACCTATCAGAACCGATCTGGTTCTGAATCCTCTCCATTTCCTCATTTACAACGCTGCCAAACAGTTCCGGTGTGACTGTAACACCGAGTTCATCCCCATTCAGCTCAGCACGGTACTTGATCCACTGCCAGTTCTGAGCGCGACTGATCTCAGCAGTGGCAGCATCCTCCATCAGATTGTACAGAGGTACTGCACCTGAACCTGTTAGCCATGCTGCTAGGTACTGAATTCCAACACGAGTGTTGAGGCGTAGCCCTTCCATGGTTCGGACCCCTTGAGGGAGCTGCAGGAGATCATCTTCCGAGATGGTGCAGGATTCAGGCCGAGTGATGGATTTGATTTGGTTAGGTGCATTCCCCATGTTTGCATCAAAGACTTCTTGAATTGGTGGGATTAGGCCTGGATGAGCTGCCCATGTTCCATCATGCCCTGCTTGCACTTCTCTGAGCTTGTCCTTTCTTACAAGCTCGAAAGCCAAATCGTTTGCCTTTGGGTCGTCCTTGATTGGTATCTGAGCCGCCTGTGACACAAATTGAAAGCAAACGTAACTCTTTGTCAGTACAGTAGAATATGAGAAATCATTAGCGCGGTTACAAGGAGAAACCATACAACACACATACCATGCCTCCCATAGCGTGCACACCACGCCTATGGCAAGTGTAGATGAGGAGATCAGAGTAGCTCTTCATGAAATGTTGCGTCATTCCAATCTGGACACGACCTGGAGTGAGACGGTCAGGGTGTGCTTGGAATGTCTTGATATAGCTGAATATGTAATCCCATCTCCCGCAGTTGAGCCCAACAGAGTGGTCTCACAGTTCATACAGAATCTCATGCATTTGAAACACAGCAGGAAGTGTTTCTATCAGCACTGTTGCCCTGATACTACATATTCTGCTAGGTTGCGTAAGGCTTTCGCGCAATACAATCAGGTTTCAGGTGCCAAATTACTTCCTACTTCTTCAGAAAAATAGATTCATATAATGTATGTTAGTCTTAAGACATTAAATTCATAACATCAGTAACTTGCATAATAAATTAATTATGGTGTTCTGGCTCTTGTGGTACATAAGTAACATAACTAGCTCATTGCGAAAAATGTGTAACATAGAAAAGTATAGTGCACCAGTGATATTCTAAATTTCTGATATATATGTACTTGCCTCGAGTGTTCTATCTTAGGGAGATAGAAGAAAGGACCAAAACCATCACCATGCGTCTCAATGAAGTTACTATAGTTGTGGTAGAAGTAAAGCCCGAAATCCACAAGGCAGCAGGTAGCAGGCTCGCCATCAATAAGAATGTGTGCTTCAGGCAAATGCCAGCCACGTGGGCGAACAAAGAGCTTTGCTATATGATCATTCAGCTTGTAAACCCTGTTCCTCACCTTGTCCTCCAATGTGATTGTCCTGCTCACTGCATCTCTTAAGTTCACTTGGCCTCCTATCAATTTCTCCCAGCTTGGTGATAGTGCATCTTCAAAATCAGCCTGCGACATTCAACCACAAACACATACAATAGCCAGATTTCTCTTACAAATTAGTTCATTTCACTTTCACCCTTCAAACTAATTTCGTTTCACAAAACTTGAAAAATGAGCTATTTGGCCTAAAACAGGTTGATTTGATGATTTCATTTACTCAACCTCATCAAGTGATCTGCTAGATTAGCAGGCATGTCAAGCATAACAAATCCTGCTAATTAACAATAAGAACAAGTGCATCTAAAAATCAGCCTACAGTCAATGACAAAACATAACCGCCAGAGTTTGTTTACAGTCACCACAAATTTCGCAATCAAAGTTCAACTTCTCATCTACTCCTCCTCCGTTCCAAATTAAATTTTCCATGTCATTTGAATATAGCGTATTTTGATACTATAGGTATAAAATCCTACAACATTTTGAATCAATTTTGAATTCTATCATTTAATTCGAATATGTTAAAAGAAAAGTAACCCACCAAATATGCGAAAGGAATACGGAAATCAAGATAATTTCACATTATTACACTGTGACGCTTTATCACACTTGTACACAAAATGAAAAAAGATGTAGTAACATACCATGAAGACCTTTGCACCGGAGTTAAAGCATTGATGACCATTTTCCTCTCCACGGGACCCGTAATCTCAACCCTCCGATCAGCAATCGACGGTGGTGGGGGAGCACACACCCAATCCCCATCTCTTATGAACTTTGTCTCAGGATCGAGCCCGGGCGTCGCCCCACTATTATATCTAGCCTTAGCCTCCTTTCTACATTCCATGGCATACTTGACGTCCTTTTTAAATTCCCTTTGTAAATCAGCAACAAATTTTAAAGCATCCTTAGTAAGAATTTTCGCAAACTCGTCGTCGTACCGTCCCTTTACGTCCACCCCCTCCGGCACGTGGTACCCGGAATCAAGCATATCAGCCATCTTCTTCGATCTTTTTTACTTCTCTTATTATGGGAGATTCTTGCTCAACTTATTCACTCCTAGTTAGGAGAAGATGCACGTGCTAGTCTGATGTAACTCTGAGTAAGGTGGTTTAGGAGTTTAGGTAAAGTGGGAATAAAAATAAGCAGAATGTACATGTTGTTGGGAATTGTAGTACTAGACTACTAGTAGAGTAGTATTATATGAGTCATAGTGGATAGGCACGTAAGATAGTACCAAAATGGTTTGCGCTAGGATTCATGAATTGATTCTGACGCGGCTGATTTGTTTATATGTATGCAAGGTTGGCTGATGTGCCGTGCAAGTAAAATATTAGGATAGTTGAAGCTCGTATTATAGTTGAATGTTGAAATAATAGTTGAAAACTGTTAAACTGATATAATAGTATGAGTATGGTATATATAGAAAAACAGTTAATCAATTTTTAAATTGTTTGGTAAATGTAGCTGGCATGCTATTCTGACAACTGATAATTATGAATTGACATAAAAACATTGGATTTTAAAATTATTTCTATTAAATAAGTAAATAAGAGCAAATCTCTCTCAAAAAAAAATCATAAAAGTAGCTTAAATGATAAGCTAGTGGTACTACCTAATATTTTTTTTTTTTGTCAAAATACAAAAGAGTTGGTCAAATAAGATAGTCTATCATTTTAATCTAACTTATTCTGAACTGATCTGAATAATTCTGAATTGATCTGATCTGATTTAATTTGAATGACTTTGAACTGATCTGATCTGATTTGATTTGAAAATTTGATTGAATTTCAACGAATTAGTATAAATTATGGACCAAATACATTGATAGTTATTTGAACATTTCTGAGCTGGTCTGATCTGATCTGAATTACTTTGATCTGGTCTGATTTGATTTGAATGATTCTGAACTGATCTGAATACTACTTTTATTAAGTCTTATCAAACAGATCCTTCATGGTTGTTTGGTTGCATAAGGGAATTAAGAATTTTCGTGCAATTTCACTTTCCAGTGATTATTATTCATGAGAATTTCTCAAAATTGTTTGGTTGGAAGTAAGAATTAAATGACCCCAAAAAAAAAGTAAAAATTAAATTCATGTCGGAGTTGCCAATTACCAAGGGGGGCTAGGTAAGCCAATTCATTCATTTGTAAAAATTCTCACTTTTTATGAATTCGGCTAACCAAACAACTCCAATTTTTTCTGTTCACGGGAGTTCTGACTTCCCATGGTTTTATTTAGCAACTAAACGACCACTTAATATTTTTATACATTAAATGATTTTTTAATACTCCATACAATTATTATATATGACTTTCTCACATCATTTCGATGTGTGTCTTTTGTCCTCTAATGTCTCATATGATATATTAGTAAAAAAATTATGAAAATATATACTTGCATGAAAGTATTACGAATCCAATGATATATGTCTCATAAATTTTCGATATTTATTTCTCTCTGAAATCACAAGTCCAACCATCACCACGTCATCCAAAAACGCCACATATAATTTATGGAGGGAATATAATTTTACAAATATCAGCTAACATTTTAGCTTATTTCATTAGCAACTTATCAACCATCGGCTTTCACCTACTTGCACAGCTACCAGTTCAACTTTTAGCTACAATTATATACCAAAAATGATTTAGTTCATGACTTGCACTAAAGTTTGTGATGGAAGCCATCTGAGTGTTAAATTTTTTTAAATGGTAAGATTGGCCGCCCCATTGGCCCCCCGATTGCCAAGATTAGGCCGATAGGGTTTCAAGGGCCAATTCATGTGAGAGAGGAGGATCAGAGGTAAAAGGATTCACCTCATATGAGTTGCTAGTGGCAAGGGTTGAACTTGGGACCCTGGAGTCTCCAATGAGGCAATGACATGCCTATACCACTAGACTAAGCTAAGCTTGCTTCTAAGGTAAAGTTTGGAAACAAGAATTTGAAAATTTAATTTATAATCGATTAATTTGAATTCTATCATTTGAGTATGTGAAATTAAAATATAAATCTAATGTTTGGGAGAGGATGATATTTCAAAATGAGTACTATTGGGGTGTCATTTGTTTTACACTAGAAAGTATTTCAAACAACTTCAAATTCACAAATTATCTCCAAATATAGAATTTGTATCAAATTTGGATTTGTGAATGAATTCCATGTTCTGAACTAGTCAACCACACTCTAAAATGAGTTTTAAAGTATGCATTGAATTTTCCATAGTAAAAGATTGTGTCATTTGCAACTTGTTTGGTGAGAGAAATTGAACGAAAAGAATTAGAAGGAACCAAAGGGAACATAAAGGAAAAGAAGAGAAAGAAAAGGAACTAAGATTTCCTTTGTTTGGTTCACTTATTTAAATTTAAGAGGAATTGGAAGGAAAGTGAGTGTTTTTATGTTGCAAATTGGCTTTCCGTCCAATTCCGCCCGTTTTGGGAGGAAAAGGAAATGACTATTTGTAATGAAGGATAATTTCCTTCTAATTTTTTTCCTTTCCTTCCACTTCCCATGTATATCTTTATAAATGAAACATAGAAAAGTTGTAAAATCCATTTCCTTTCCTTTTCATTTCCGTCCAATTCCTCTCTCCCCAACAAGCTGTTAAGCTCTGTCCAAGAACTTAAAGCAAAAGAACCACTATTTCAAATGCTCTGAATTCATCCCCTTGTGATTCTAGCTTGCTATTTGCAGCCATAATTTGGAGACTAGGCCAGAGAAATTTAGCTTGAGATGAGGCTTGAAGACTCGAGAAAAGGCTAATCGCTATAGCTACCCAATCAACTCAACCGATGATTATTGATAACTGACCAGAACCAATAATTTGATATTGAAAATAATCAGACTCGAATACAACAAACTTATAATAATGCGTCCCTTGGAATTACTCCTAATTACTCCGATGAGGGATCATAAACATTATTTTTCTGAAAATTGTGTCAAAAGCAAACATAAAGAATTAGACCTTGTGCGATTCAACTTATTCAGCAGTGTTTTCAAATCAGATCAAATTTATTCAAATTAATTCAAATCAGATCAGCTTTATTCAAATCAAATCAGATCAGAAGTATCCAAATAACAAATAAATGAACCTAGTTTATTTCTAGTTATTAATTCGTCTAATTGCAGTTAATTTATCAATTAATTCAGTTCAAGTCAAATCAAGTTTATTCAAATTAAATCAAATCAGATGAGTTCAATTCAAATCAAATCAAATCAGATCAGATCAGAAAAATACAGTCCAATTGCACAGTGCCTTAGACGCATCGTTTTAAAATCAATAGAATATAGTAATGCGCAAGCAGAGAGAGTTGAACACTATTCGATCTCACCCGACCCACTCGAATGGCAAGTCCAACCTCAGAAGCAGAAACAGCCCAACACATATACTTAGCTTAACCCGGGTCTGTTTAAAAGAAAAATATTCCAAAATTCAAGTTAACCGACTCAATAAAACACTAGTCGGCCGACAATTAATATAAACAGGCCCCCCCCTTTCATACGCGCCTTGTATTTTCTATCCGAATATTCGTAACAATAATGGAGGGTGCCAAGACTTTTCCTTCTTCATCACGCTTTCTCTCTCTTCCGCATCCTCGACGACTCCTTAAAAAATTTCTCCTTTCGTTTCTCGATCTCTCTATTCTCTCTCTTCCGGTAAGAATTTCCGTCACATTTGATTTGATTTGATTTTCGTTCCACAAATAAGGTACATCAAATCGGAATTCTAGGGTTTCGTATTGATTACGCTGAATTAATTTTGGTTTGATTTGATTCGATTCGAAGAGTTTGTTGTGGTAACCGATTGTTTCGTTGAAGATTGATTCTGTGTTGTGATTGATTGTTATTTGAAGATCTGATTGTTTCGAAAGGGGGGGGGGGAATTGTTGTTTATTGTTGAATTAGGGTTAGGGTTTGGGTTGTTTGAATTTGTGCTCTTTTAATTGCGATTAATTGGGGGTTGTGATTGTTGTTGTTGTTGTTGTTGTTATGGCGGCTGCAAATGTTAGTTTGACAAGGCGTGTGGATTTGTCTCATGTTTCGAAAAGAGGGAAACCCGAAAAATTTGGGGATTTTGACTCTAGGGGTAAAATTAGGGCGGAAAGTGTCGAAAGGAGGGGTAAGGATGATGATCGCCATCCTCTGAAGAAGAGGAAAGTGTCCCCTGCTGTTTGGGATGTTGAAGATGATGCCGAATGTGGGACGAAGGGTAAGTGGGTGTCCCCGGTTGAGGGACGATCCTCGTTGACCGACGAGGATGACCGGGAGCCAGGGCAGCTTGATGAGGAGGATTACTCGCGTGCTCGTAAGATTTCGACTTCTCGTTGGGCTGTTGATGATGGTTTGGAGGACGGTGAGGTGAAGGCTAGAGGGGATGAATTGAAGAGGAGGAGTTCTAGTCCTGAGAGCGGGGTTTCACAGAGGGATAGGTCTGATGGGTCGGGGAATAGATCATCTGGGTCTGATGGAAAATCACTGCCCAGATTTTATGGAGGAGATGAATTTGCTGAGAAGGACATTGAGGAGGAGAACTACATGGATGTTGATGATGAAGAAGACGAGGTTGGGAGTGACTCAGACTCAGATTGTGAGCCTGGAGCTCCTGGGAGGAGAAGTATGCTTTTGGGTTGTAGAAGTGTGTTTGACTTTGAGAGGATTGGTAGGATTAGCGAGGGAAGTTACGGCATTGTACACAAAGCCAGGGACAAAGTGAATGGTGATATAGTTGCAATGAAGAAATTGAAAATGGATAAAAATAATTTGGAAGGGTTTCCTGTGTACTATTTGAGGGAAATCAATACTCAATTGGCCTTAAATCATCCTGCTATTGTGAACGTTAGAGAAGTAGTTGTGGATGATAGTGCTCGTAATGCTTTTGATAACGTTTTTATGGTGATGGATTATGTAGAACATGATATTAAGGCACTAATGAAGTTGCGTAAGCAATGTTTCAGTCAGAGTGTAGTCAAGGGTTTGATGCTTCAACTTTTGGAGGGTGTCAAATATCTTCATGATAATTGGATTCTTCATAGAGATTTGAAGACATCAAATCTTCTCGTTAACGAGAAGGGTGAACTGAAAATATGCGATTTCGGAATGGCGCGGCAGTATGGTAGCCCCTTGAAGCCGTACACTGCTCTGGTGGTTACTCTTTGGTACAGGTGAGTTGCATATCATTTCACTATTCTTCTTTTCATGTATTTTTATCATTCAGTTTTCTATAATTGTTTGGCGCTGTTAGTTAATGGTACTATATGCTTTTTGGCAGGGCTCCTGAACTTTTGCTTGGAGCCGAAGAGTATTCCACAGCTGTGGATATGTGGTCAGTTGGCTGCATAATGGCTGAGTTATTGACCAACAAACCACTATTCGATGGGAAATCCGAGACTGAGCAGTTAAATAAGGTACTTTCTTTCTCAGTCTTCTTTTTGCTAATCTTTCATGCTTTAATATACTGCCTCAACTAGCTCTTTTACTGATTTTGAGTCTTTGATGGCTATACTTGCAGATATTCAAAATCCTTGGCACACCGAATGCCAACATTTGGCCCGGCTATTCCAAGTTACCTGGTTCCAAGCACAGCTATGTCCGCCAATCGTAAGTGCTCTTTACAGTGACGTTTTTAAATGCCCATTTCCATCATATATAAAATTTCAGTTGATATTTTGCTTATCTGATATCTGTTCTCAGGTACAACCTCTTGCATAAGCAGTTCCCTCGGGCAATGTTCACTGGATCTCCAGTGCTTTCTGACTCTGGTCTGGACTTACTGAGCAAGCTGTTGACATTTGATCCGGAAAAGGTATATCTTTGTTTTTTTGGATACTTGAGTTTTGTTTACATAATAAGCATTTGCCCCATTTATATTCTTCAAGTTGCTAATTCAATGTTCCTTTTTGTCTCTACAGAGGATTACAGCAGATGATGCCCTTAGCCATCGCTGGTTTCAGGAGGTTCCTCTTCCCAATAGTGAGGAATTCATGCCCACTTCTACAGAGGCTAAGGTGGTTTTAAGATAAACCAGGATACCTATAGTTTACAATTGGCCTTGCTGGGTTCTCTTATCATATCTGTGAACTTATCCTGTTGGTAATAGGCAGTGTCAAGTGGCATTGAAAGAGGCCGGGGTGGAGAAGATTACGTGGATGGATGAGACTGGGGAAGTGCACTATGCATGGTTGTTTCTGGGTTTAATTAATTACTCAGTCAATATCTTGTCTTATACCTCTACAGATCTCTGATGAACCACATATATCTTATGAGCTTCAGTGCCTGTGCTTTCGAGGTCCACCTATAGTGGGATGGTGGCATGCATATCTGGTCTTGAATTGTTTACTTTACCTGGGCTGTTTACTTTGTCTGCCTTTGCACTTCTACAGCCTTGAGGTGATGACACAAGGACACAGAGCTTTGGAACTGCAAAATTGATGTTTCACACTTCTACTCGCATAGTTGATGGTTTGGATCTTATGTGCTCTCACTGGCTAGTAACTGAAGCTCGTGGCTGAGCTTATTTCTACTCCAGGATTTAATTGTGCATCACTTTTGTTGTGCTGTTAGTCTGTTACAGATGTGAGGGCACTTTTGGATTTCAATATGGGTGCGCTTGGAGCTGTTCCATTGGTCCACATGCTCCTGGGACTTGATCAGAGTTTTGGCTTGGAACTTTATTAGACACATGTTCTGTGACCAGGTCTATGAATTTGTCAGGTGTGATGTACCTGTTCCTCTTTATCTTGTTCCATAAAACAAATTTTATTATCTTCCCTGCCTTTTTTTTTTCTGGACTCCGCTGTCACTTCTCATTCTTTAGCCTCCTACTTAGTTAAGGGGTTCGGATGATATTCATGTAAATTCCTCTCCATTGTGTACATACTTTTTTTGACGGATCATGTATATACGTGTTGAGACTAGTGATTACATTACACATCTTCATTTATTTGCCTTGCCTTTTGTGGGTCCTTTTTAATTTGTTACATGCGCTTAATTTTGCAAGAGACTGCCGGTATAAGGGTCACGGAAAATGATTCTCTTTGATTTGACATGAGTGGTGAATTTGATGGAGAAGCTTGTCAAACATTCAGGTATTTACAGACTAGCAGCTTACAGATGTAGTGCCATCAACTTTGTTTTTTATTTAGTCGCCTTGAAACTGAGTTCTGCAATCATGTGGTGTGGTGCATGCCGTGAAGCTGTTACTGTGGTAGTATATTTTTTATAGGGTGCTCTTTGGGTCAATATTCTTTGTTTGTTGAGCCACTTTTCCTAGCTTCACCATGCAATAGTTCAGCAAGGAAGTCGAATGGGTACTCGGTTTATAAGCCATTGCCTGTTGGAGTTGGATTTGTTAATGTAGCACGCTGTCTCATCTATATTTATATTATTAGCCAGGAACTGCTATAGCGAAATTCTTGTTATATAAGCCATTTGCTTTGTTTTCTTTACTTGAATTTAAACTGAGTTTTTAAATGATTTTATTTATTTATGCCACAAACCTGTTTATTGTAGTCTGGCTACATACCGTTTTTCTCTGTCTATTTCCTGTCTGGCTTTCTTTGCCAAACCACCTTCCTCAGCTTGCATTCTCCTTGGATCTAAGTACTTCTTATCAGCGTGATTGTAGACTTCTATTTAAATTAATGTGGCATGGTGGTATTTCATCTAGGTCTATTTAAGCCAAACAGGGTTCCTGTTGTAGGTCATTGGCAAATTAACTCGGAATATTTGGATGTAATACTTTACTGAGATGATTTAGCTGATATAATCTGTACAAATGATTAAATGGAGTCAGACGACATATATGAATATTTTTTTCTTCTTTTTTGGCTTTTTATTTGAGTGTGGAGTGGGGGTCTTGCTTGATCTATTTTGTATGGAGTATTGATTTGTGGAATTCCGCTCTTAGTTTGTAGTCAAGTCAGCAACATTACTTGTAAAGGTTTCAGCATCTACTGTGGATCTGGACTGGTATGTTGAAAATTCCTCTCTTTATCAATAGTATGAATCTCCTGTATGACATGTATTGCACCTTTAATGTCGGGTATCCAATGGAGCTGCATGAGGGGATGCCAAACGTCGCGTGGAGGTTGGGTTGCTTCTTTCAAATGTAGGAATGCTGATCCCCTACATCATGGTCTTTTCCACCCGCTCCATTTTCTGGTTGATGTCGTTTTTTGCTTCTGTTTGTTTGCAAGCTTGTAGGTTCAACATCAAGAGTTGAGAGGGTTCTGTCATCATTCTCATTGGAGGTGTCTGCTGATGTCTTGCTACCTCATGTACTACTTAGTGCCATTGCAGGTTGTATGGTACTGTTTTTTTCCTAATTAAAAGAAAGGTCTTTTTTTTTGGTGTTTTTTTTTTCCGTCGGGATGAGTAACAGTAAGTTGCTTTTTTTTTTACATTATATTTATTTGTCCACATCATACCTGTTTCATTTGGTGGTAAAGCCCTTCAATTCAGGCTGTATGGTTCTTGTAGATTTTTGAATAAAACTATAAAAGAATTTTATTGTTTGGTTTCTTCTTTGCATCCGGATGAGTTATGTGAATTTGGTTTTCCATTTTGGATTATATTTATTTTCGTCATTGGTTATAAAAATAATGAATTCGGTAATGGATCAAGCTCTGTTTGGGACAACTGACCATTATGGAATTTGTATTCTGTTGCATTGTATGATGCTGTTTTTGCTGCTAACTTGGTCGTTGGATTTGGCACTTCTTCGACTTTGTGGATGCAAATTTTAGGAGTCTTGCCGAAGGACTAATCTATGACCCATGTAGGATTCTATAAAGTTGATTCTAAGCCTAGTGTTACACTTGCCTGATGTTTGCTGTGCATGACATGTGAGGGCTGTGATTAGCTTGTATACTTCTAATGGCATGTACAAATCACTTAAGGTGGCTTAATTGCGTTTTGATGTCTGTTATTGTTACAACTTACAAGGCACTCTCTCAAGGATGGTCTCTCCATATATAGAGCTAGTATTTACCTTCTCAATTGCATATTCTAGTGATGCTTAGCCGGTTCAACCTTCTGATGGATGAAATGGCCCTCGTTTTTTTACCTACTCTTTGGATAAATAGAAGACAAGATGATACTCGTAGTATGATCGAGATCCCTTTTGTTGGTGTTGAATTGGTTATGTTAGCATTTGAGCTTAACTTGTTCATGTCTTGTTGACACTTTGATAAGAGTCTGTATGTTTTTTTGAGATGCAAAGCCTTCCCTATCTGCTATACCAGCTAGTTTCTTTCGAATTCGTTTATGTCCTCTAGCGATTTGGTGTGTTTGGCTCAGTGATGTTGCAGTCTTGCAGATGCTAATGTTGCACTCTTTGCCGCCACAATATGGATCTGTAGCGCCATCTTTTTGTAAAGGATGATTATAGAGGATATGTTACTTTCTTGGTGAAAAGTCCTATCGTTTTGGTTTCCATGAAAATAAAGTGTCGTTCTAAAATTTACTTTAGTTGTGGAGCACTGACTCTATTGCAGATCTCAATTTAAGAAAGCGGAAGCTAGACTGTATGCGATTTAGAGAAGCACTGAAAGTCAAGCCCTCGATGTTAACCATTTTTGATGGCGGATACTAATGCCCTAGTTAACGGCTTTCCTCAACTGTATGCGATTTTCGCAATCTTAATTTAATGCCATAGCAGGACGTTTCTGCGCTAATGTTCGGATTCATTAATGGGAATATCTTCTAGCACAAGATTTATGTAAGTACATGTATTCTACCTGCAGCTAATAGTGAACTCTAGATATTTTCCGACTCCACTGCAAATCACCCTT
Source organism: Spergularia azorica (assembly GCA_038382645.1). Classification (NCBI taxonomy): domain Eukaryota; kingdom Viridiplantae; phylum Streptophyta; class Magnoliopsida; order Caryophyllales; family Caryophyllaceae; genus Spergularia; species Spergularia azorica. The sequence goes on from JBBYHQ010000009.1 coordinate 3,917,264, forward strand.
GAATCTGGAGTTTTAACATCAATTTGGAAATAGAGACGCTCTTCTCGTATCCACGAATTGCAATCTCATCTTTGGTCTCGCTTCACACACTGTTTTTCAGTTAGGGGTTTGGCTCCCATGGGCATAATTGTGGATAGTAAGAGGGTGTCAACTTTTTATTTCCTTGCTACTCAAACTATCGTATATAAAAATGCCCATCTTGTGATTTGGGGTATAATGTATGGAGAAAATGGATACTAAATGGATAATAAGTGAGAAGAAAGCATCCGCTCGAGAGAATCCTCCTATGTTCACCCCCAGTTATGATGTTATTGACCTCAAAAAAAAAAAAAATAAAGTGATGATGTTATTACTTACATTAAAAAAAAATTCAATAGGGAGCTTGGGAAAGAGAGATGTTTCTCAAATTTTGAAATGATTGGTATCATGTACACCTGGCAAACAGGTCAATTGGTCGGGTCCGGGTCGGGTCACATTTCGGGTCATACATTTCGGGTCTATTTTGGTTCTGTTTGGGTTCGGTTTGGGTCGGGTCTAGTTCGGGTGTATCAATTACGGGTCAAATTCGGATCGGGTAGGGTCGGATTCGGGTCAAATCATTCTAAAATGTTCAAATTTAAACATATTAATGTCAAATTTCTTAAAATTTTGTCTCATATTATCTTAACTTGAAATTTTATTGTTAATTTGAGTGTTTGAACGTATGATATAGCTATCCAAGTCCCTTTTGTTCAATCGATTCATTTAAATGTTTGATTATTCGGGTCTGAGTCATTTCAATTCGGGTCTGTTTCGGGTCGGATCAATATCGGGTCAAACAGTATTCGGGTCATTTTCGAGTTCGGGTCGGGTCATTTCGGGGTTCGGGTCAAGTATTTTGGGTCGGATGTTCGGGTCTGGGTCAATTTTGCCAATTCTAGTATCATGGCATCAAATTTTAGGTCTGAAATGATAAAACTTTTTTTTTGTTTTTCTATTTTTTTTGAAAAAGGTAAGCGGGTTACAAGGATGTAGAGGTTGTGTGACGTTCTAGCCAATATATCACATGATAGATTAAAACTCGAAATCAAAGCAAATAAGTTCAACCAACCGTAAAAAGATGAAACTAAATAAGATTAACCGTTACTAAAAAGACGAGGGTGATGATATACTCCAACTCCCACCGTAGAGGTAAATAGGTAATACATGTCAAAAGGCGCATATACCCTAATTAAAGTGGTAGGAGTGCATGACGACCGTAAATTTGTGGGAATAATATGTGTATCATAGGCTATAAATAAGTGAAACTGGGTGCACTTTGAGAGTTGGCAAACCATCAAATTGAGAAAATTTTCATACAAGTTTAGGGGGAAAAAAAGAAAGAATTATGGGGTCATTTCTAAAGATGCTATTGGTTGCATCAATGCCTGTTCTAAAACTTCTATTGATCAGTGCATTAGGCTTCTTTCTCGCATTAAATCGCATTGACATCTTGGGTAACACTGCTCGACATCACTTGAACCAAGTGCGTTCTCTTCTTCATTCCTTCCTCTCTTTTGAATGATAATATTCTTAGCGTCGATTTGGTTTGAAATTCTTATCCGAGATTAAGGATTTAGTATACGAGAGAAATTCAAACCAAATGTTAACTATACAAAGTGTAAGTATAAAGTTGTCCATAAACCGTAATGGTTGATTATTGTTAGGTTGTGTTCTATGTCTTCGGTCCAGCACTTGTATGTAGCTACTTGGCTCAGGCTGTCACCTTGGAAACCTTCCTTTCCATGTAAGCTACTTTATGCTTAATTAGTGCTACGCACTTACGCTTTCTTTGCTAATTAATTACTCTTGTCATCATCGTACGTAGTTTTTATTGTATGATATTATATAATTGTGAATTTCTGACTTTGTGGGATAACATACAGGTGGTTTATGCCAGTGAACATACTACTTACATTTGTGATTGGCTCAGCGCTGGGGTGGGTGCTTGCAAAAATAACAAGAGCACCAAAACATTTGAAGGGTCTCGTGGTGGCATCTTGTTCCGCAGGTATTCTGTTTACGCACTACACCTAATTTAATTTGCATGTCAACTACAACCATTGAATGTTACGAGGTTAGATTTGAGAAACGCGTGCAAGACATGATCGTCTGATAAACTCGACCATAAATTCTATATTCTTTTTGCTTCGCAAGGCTACTGCATGCATATCACATGTCCTTTAAAAAGGAATGGGAATCTGATCGTCTGTAATAACTACAATTGTATATGTCAATGGTGTTAGGTCGTACCACTACCAGCCGGCCTTGCATTATAAAGTTATGAGAGTAATTTAAATTAAATGTTCGCAGTGAAAGTTACGAGAGGACTCAGAGGACTAGTAGCGAACTATCGCCTCAGGGTCATGGTCGAACGAACCTCACAGTAGCTAGCTAGGCTTGGCTTGTTCACTGGATGACCATATATGGCGCATCTCATAAGTTATAAGTGTGATCATAGCATGAAGTTTTTATCTAACAAACAAATTAAGTCATGTCTAGCTAGCTTACAAATGGTTTCACTAGCTAACCTTGAAAAACAATCCTCTTCAAACGAAAACAAAAGAAATTAAATAAGTAGGTTTAACCAGCAAAAACAAAAAACAGCTCTTTTTTTTTTTTTTTTTTTTATTCCAAGCAAAAATAGTTACGAAGTACATTTTATTGTTGATTCAAAATGGGCTGAAGCTAAGTATGTAATCAATACTACATCTACACGTCTTCAAAATCGGAGAAATTAGACGTTTTTGCTAATTATCTCATTCTATTCATTTGTGGATAAATTGGCTCGTTACTACTTCCTCCGTACAAACCAAAACCATCACTTTATAAAGAAGGAGCGTACAAGTGTAACTCAAATTCTCTACGTTCGCTCCCCCACAAACACTCTAAACCTAAAATGAGTGGGTGGCAATGATGATACTAATTACTACTGCTTGTAAACAAACATTCTTAACTTGTAAAGAACGGTCCACATACAAGGGAAGTGTTATATAGTCAAATCAAAGTGATGTTTGGCTGTTTCCTGCAATTTCTTCTTGAAGTTTATACGTTGTTGGAAACTTATGTGTGTACTACCACTAATCAGAAAAGGAGTTGAATTGCTTAACCATCTTATATGGAGTGTTATTATTCTTACTAAAAGTTCTTGCCATTTTGAGAGTTCTTTTTATTCTTATTCAAGTTGTGGCCACTTGTTTCGCACATCCCTCATTGTAAAGGAATTAATAGGACAATCCAACTTTATAGAACTTGACATATATAGTACGTAACATACTAACATTAACAATGAGCAAGAAAGATGCTAGGAATCTTCATGCATAGGAAAATAAGTAGCACTAACAATGAGCAAGAAAGGTGCTTGGAATCTTCGTGCATAGGAAAATAAGTAACAATGAAGATGCGTAACAATGAAGATGCTTTTTCAAAATGTTTCGTCCATAAATAAAGATAAAGTCGATTTCTATTTCACTGATGCCTTTGATTTGAAATACAAAGAAAAGATGCAATAACTCGGTTGATAGTGTCTCTTATTCCCCCTAAAAAAACAGTGTCTCTTATACATTGACATACTGGTCGATGAACTCGTGCGTTTTGACGCAATTTCATTTTAATTCATCTGGAAACAATCTTTATGTATAAATCCTACCTCAGCTCACTATCCCAGCATAATAATGAATATCGTTGTTATTGGACACAAGCACAAATTAGTTGAGAGTTAAGAAGAATGCTGACTTCAGGGGAGAGACGAGCCGAGAGCTAGACTTAATATATTTATACATTATTGTTGAAGTAGCTTATTTCCATAGTACATTTGATGTGTTATTTGTTAATGTATAGTTTGAATACGTAAGAGATTCTAACCACATGTTAACAATTCACGGGAGCAGTAGTAGAAGTAGCTCGTAAACGCTCTGTAAGAGTTGTACTCGTGTTGTGACTATGATCTGAAACTCGCTTGCGTCAATGTTACACTCTAATCAACTCTTTCAAACGGTTCACTTTACTTAAATCGTGTGCGACTTAAAAGTCTAGTTGTATTGTTCAGGTAGTTTTAGTGTCTTATTTTGTTGTATCTTTGAACTCTGTTATTTTATTTTGGACTTGCCTACGCACCAAATAAAAAAAAAAAAAAAAAAAAAAAAATCAGTAGTTTAATTTTGTATGCTGATGATGCTATTTACACAGGAAACCTCGGGGCCATGCCCATCATCATCATCCCCGCAATCTGCAAACAGAAAGGCAGTCCCTTTGGAGCTGCGGATGTTTGCAACCAATACGGTCTAGCTTACGCTTCGCTTTCAATGGCGGTAAAATCTATCTATTACGAGTAGCATTTACAGAATACTCTTCCAACAGCTAAGGTTGCAATTACATACAGCTGATCAAGTAATCAACTAACTGTTGTTGCGGTATCTAGGTAGGGTCAGTTTACATTTGGCTGTACGTATACAACATAGTGAGGATCTCTTCAAAGAAAGAACCGGAAATTACAGACGTGAATGCCTGTGTCATTGACAAGCAACCAGATGGAGACATAGTGATGAACATTCCTCAAGTTGAACCTCTCCCTTCTTCAGATTTTAGCCCTGCTGTGCAGCAGCCCTCAAGGTGCTCCTCTGACGAGCCTGATAAGAAGACATCAGTGGATGTCGCAGCCCAAGTCCCTTTTGCGCATCAGTCAGTTGTAGCTAGTTCAAACGACTTCTTTAATCGCTCCAAGTTTAAGGTATGAACATTTGCTGGAACATTCATGCTAAAATCAGAAGACTTCATATAGTTGGTCTATACTGCAGGGCTGCAGGCTATCGACACTGAGATCTGATCAGTGGTCATGTTCCTTGAGTTTCTTGGCAGGTTAAAATAGCACACAAGATCAGGCAGCTGTTGAGAAATACCTCAAATAATATCAACCTGAAGGCAGTATTGGCTCCGTCAACTATTGCTGCGGTATCCTCAAAGCTTTTTGTTCAATCACTTTAATCTCCTTCGTTTGATACCAGAGAACTGAGTCTTGCCTTTTTCGTGATGTAGGCGGTTGGGTTTTTCATTGGAATGATTCCTCCAATTCGGAAGCTCTTTTTTAGTGATAATGCTCCTCTGCATGTTGTTGGAGACACTGCTTTTATGATTGGGTATGTACTCTATAATCTGATTAATCTGTCCACAGCATATCCGATTTTGCATCAGATCCTTTTATCTCCATATCTGCTAGCCATAATAACAGACCTGTACAGCCAGAATGCACATCACCAATGTACTTTTATCATGGGAAGCCCCTATTTCAAATTTTTGATATTCAACGTTGAGATTCCCACCTGTCTTTAACTTAAGGTTTGTTCACAGAGATGCAGCCGTTCCATCTATAAGCTTGATACTTGGAGCAAACCTCCTTAAAGGTAATCTAACCCCCTCCCCCCTACTTCTCTACCATCAGCATACAAGCATGGCTACAGTATTATATGATTTCTGATAGGAATTTAAATGCCATAACAGGTTTGAAAGGATCTAGAGTTAAACTTACAATAATCGTTGGAATTATAGTAGTTCGCAACGTATTCCTTCCACTGATGGGGATTCTAATCGTCAAGGGTGCTGTTCGCGCTGGTTTTGTACACTCTCATGATTCACTCCTTCAATTTGTTGTTTTGCTTCAATATGCCCTTCCGCCTGCATTGGCAATCGGTATGCCTGAGCTTCTACTCACTGCCTTCAGATATTTCCTTTCATTTAATTGTTTGGCAAGTCATTTCATCATCAGCAGAAACTTGCTAGACATCCAGAATCCACCCAGGACATAAACTTCAAACTATCCAATGCCTTCTTTATTTTGTTGAATTCAGTTGCTCATTAAGGTTTCTCGACAGGAACCATCACCCAGCTGTTTGGAGCAAGTGAGAGCGAGTGTTCAGTTATCATGCTTTGGACTTATGCTGCAGCTCCTGTTACATTCACTCTTTGGTCCACCTTCTTCCTGTGGCTTGTATCTCAATAAGATGCAGCGGGTAATGGCTCATGCTGTTTCGTCGGATTACATTTCTCTGAGCTTGCTCGGGTTAAATAGTGGCATTAGTTGCCGTCTACTAGTGATATTTATAGATAAATCATCAACAAGAAACATGCTACCAGCCTGCAAAACACTTAAAACACAATACTCTCTGGAGCACAGAGGACCACAAGTTCTCAGCTAACAGAAGAAATAGGATCATACAACTATATATTTTCGCTTTTCTTTGTCAATATCAGTACTGCACTCCTAATTCAGATTTCAAATATCACGCATAATAGTACAAAGTACACTCTTGACACAGAGATTGCTACTTCAGGTTGCACATTTACCTCGTCACCAGTCTTAACGGACTGAGTAGTAGATCAGGGTGACTGTCAGCTGGTGTAGATAGGTTGTATTAGTGCCTTTTTCAAACACCTCAACAGATTGGCTGTGCACGTCAGTGTGTATCAGATTATGCTGCCCTTGGTCCTGCCCGTTTCACC
>JBBYHQ010000009.1:3923876-3947050 GCA_038382645.1 Spergularia azorica
TATTTGTCCTTGGAACAGATGATAGACATAGATCACGATGTTGCCCTTGATCCTGCCTGCTCACCTATTTGTCCTTGGAACAGATGATAGACATAGATCACGATGTTGCCCTTGATCCTGCCTGCTCACCTATTTGTCCTTGAAAGCAATGATAGACATAAATCTCTGGGGTGCCCTTGATCCTGTCCGCTTCACTTCTTTGTCACCTTGCTACATGATGCTGTCACTGTCCGCCCATGAATGCACAAAATCAAGGCTGAGGAGAATGTAAGTCAATAATACGATAAGTGAAATGATTTCTAAAAGTGCTTGAAGAAAGGGATTCAGAACAGAACCGAAAATCTTGAGGAAAAGGAATTAAGGGAGCGCGAAAGTTTATAAGATAAACTGTGTAATGGAAATCCAAGACGGAAATGATTACAGCAATGAACTATCTACACAAATGATGGATTTCACTTCCTGGCTGAAAGCTAACAGAATATGTGGTCCAGTTATGACTCTAACTATGCTGTCCTAACATGATTAGTTACTTCTTTCATGTGCTGAAAATGCGAGGTTCATAACATCCCGCTCGCCTTTAGAGACAGCTTGCCCTCAAGTTGCATTGAAACAAAACTCTGAAAACCTTTTCGGACTTCAATTTATCATATAGTTCGCAAGTAGTATCTAAAAAGGACGAGAGTTCGACCCTGATCCTGACAGTGTGCTCATTCATCTTGTCTTGAGCTCATTTCAAATGAAGAGTTCAACTTTGCTGCATTTTCAGTTGGACTTATGTCTATAATTTCCACTTTTTTCTAATATGCTTCACTTAGCATATTTGAGACAATTTCAGGAGAACTCTTGAGCTATTGAGTGCGGAAGGTGGCATCATACCATCATTCCGCCAAAAAAGTCCAACAAACCCACTGCTTAGCCTGTTCACCAGCTTCTGAGATAAGTCCCAAGACATTTATCGACTACCTCAGTCATATTGCGGGTGAAATGCAGGACACACAGAAAAACCAACTTGACGAAGACGAAATAACTCTAGCCATATCACCTCAAAAGGGTTTTGTCCCTGTCATTCACAATGGACCTTGGCATGCGATGCAACCTATATACCAGATCAAGGAATACGGCACGTATTGTACGTGGTAGAGCAGTAAGAAATGAGCAAACTTGATCAGTCTATCGGTTGTCCACCACAGCTGAAATGGTGTCTTTGCCTGAGACTGAGGTAGGCCCTCACTAAACTCCATTGATGAGTCCATCCATATATGACCCATATAAGCAAGACTAGTGAATCAGCAGGGTGTCGTAGTAGAGGCTTACATCTTTGACAAACTCCACATTGCCTAGAATACTTCCTCACATCTATCTGCATATGCGTCCAATAGAATCTTTCAAGTATCTTGGTGGTTGCCTGCACACCAAACTCGCAACCACATGGAGTGTCCTGCCTTGAAAGCCATAACTTTGTAACATAAACCCTCGTCTACCCAACAAATAGCCTCCTTTCATCCACCCAAATCAAACACGTGCTGCTGTCACCAGTTTGAGTTGCTGAATACTGTAATACAGGATCACTCTGCCAACTATTCTGGAACATAGCAAACAAGGCTCTATGAACTTGAGACACCACTACAGCCGTAATTTCCCCAACTCTAGACAACGAATCTGGCAAGCCGCAGCATGGTTTTTCCATCCTTTCTAATACTTAATTATATAATCCAACCCAAAAATTTTAGGTAATTATCTCTGGGAGGGGGTTGTGATCTTCTGCTCCGATAGCACTTTAATCAGTTTTGATTAAAAAGTAGCTTCATGTGTGAGACTTCATGTTGCGTACACACTATATGCATTTTGACCATAAGAATACTGAAAAGTTACCATAACACCTGTTGCTTCCAGACAAAGGGAAATCCATTGTATAGCATGCGCGAGACTTTCTCATGTGGTACTCTTTGAAAATGTAATTGTTTTCCCAAGTACAAACGTAGCCACAGAGAGCTCAAGAAAAAAAATCGTATCGAGGAGAGTCCTGTCCACCGTCCATCCAAATATGGTTATACCACCAGGGTTGGACTGCATATACATGACTGCAAGACAGAGATCTAATAAGTGAATGGCTGTGTATACATAATGACACACTATACCATGGACCAGTACAAGGAGAAGTAAAACTGACCAAATGCTTGTCTTTTGTAGTATGACGACATGTAAGACACTGATTCCATATTCAAAGCTTCAGACATATAATCAGGTGACTCAAAGTCACTCTCGAAATCAGATACCATTTGAACTGCAGAATTTTCAGTATCAAAGCTTCTCACCTTGCCTGAACTTCCCAAAGACTCATTTGACCTACATGCTCCTAGTGCATGCCATCTACTGGCAAAGGATGGCAAGGTTTGAGCTCTATGAGAAATTTTCGCAGCAGCATGCAGACAAATAGTGATTCCAACAACCTGAACGATGGATGAGATCTGCCACACAAGCCATGAGAAATATATCAAACACAATTTCTCCCACATTGAACCGAACTAAGTTTGTATAAACCACAACACATAAAGTTGTGTAAGCCATTACTAGGAGCAAAACAATATACACTAATAAAGTAAAAACCTACAAAAAATAAGAATGCCCTGAAGGCCTGAAGAACTGCATAATATATAATAGCCAATCTCACTTCTCAAAACATGAAATATAAAGTTGTGACTTACAGCAAAATCTGCACCATTTATAAAATTGATGGTCCCAGAGTTGCCAGTGGTTTCCAGCAGGGTCACAAATTGACTAGCTGTTACGATCAAGAACTCCAAAATAAGGAATATTCGGAATCTGTGACTTATTTTGGATAGATGATGTGTTAGACGACTGTGCTCTTCAATATAAACTAGGACATCCAAGTTGCTCTCTAGAAGCTTCTTGTAGTTCTCAAAGTGTATCACTTGTAAATTGCAGACCAGACTGAATAGAGTGCTTCCAGACAGATAGATTGTACCTGAATAGGTCCAGGATACCAGCAAAGTAAAAACAATCACCATAGATTGCAACACCGAATCATTGTCCACATAGATAATTTTAGCAATCTCCCTTGCAGTCTTTAAGATTAGCAATGGCAACAGCCATATAGCCAGAGAGCGAAAGAAGTTCTGAAAAATAAAACCATACTAAAAATTATGTTTTTGATAGTTTTACCACGCCAAATGATGAAAGAACATGAAAGATAAAGACAGAAAGATGTTGCAAATACATGCAGCAGCCCAAATGAAAAAGTATATCACAAAAACAAAACCCCCATCAAGCAGATCAGGCCGCCTGGCGTGTCTGGTCAATCTGGTACCATGCATATCAAGTAAATAATTTATTTTCCGTCATATTCATGCATAGATAGTTATCTGGTCTCCTGACCAGCCTTACCGACTTGTAGATTTTCTTGTTCACCACAGTACAGTGATGTAAGTATGTAACCACTCTGACCAGCCGTGACAACAGTGTATAGAACCCTGGAAGGATGCCACACACCAATACAAGCAGCTGAACTATCTGCATTCTTTCATACTTCAGAGACTCAGGCACGTTTTATTTATTTATTAGGGTGATAAGAAGTGATATGAGTGTCTTGGGGCTTGAAGATAGTTAGAGGGGAAATGCTCTAAAGACAAAGGAATTCGTTTGGATAGCTTAAGTATAATGGAGGAGGAAAAGGGCAGTGAGGGAATTACAAGGAGCTATTTTGCCTTCATTCTAAACAAATTATGTCATTTCAAAGTTGGAAAGATCCGGAAGGAAAACTTTCCTCCATCTTTTGATGTTCATTAGTAGAATTACTAGCACGCAACAATAGTGCTCGACGCAAAATAACCATGCTCTTGATCTCATATGATGATAGTACTTGTGGCAAATAAGTGATTTCACTTGGAATAGCAAGCTTTTATACAAACAGTGGATCCTACTTACTTCTCCCTCCATTTCCTTCCATCCAAACAAACCCCGAAAAATTTCTAGATTTCAAGATTAATTCAGCTCGAGGACAAGCTTCTGATAGGGAGTACATTGTAGGCAGTAGCAACCTGAGGTTGTTACGACTAACTAACTAACTAAGCCATGTCAACCATGCCAGCCACGCCACGTCATTATAACAGAAGTTGTTAGCCAGCTGTTAGTTGTGAGCTGAAGATCTGTATAATTAGTATGTTGGCTCAATTTAGATGTGTTATTCAATCATTTGCGAAACAATTCTTTTTCACTCTCATGTAATCTTTGAGCTTTCAATCTTTCAGTAATACGAGTTATCCAAAGATTTTCTTTCGTAATTTCCCTCCAATTTGCGCGATTTGTGTACAAAACTTCCGATTTATGTATTTGATCCCAACTTTTCTTACAGATTATTCATACTCCTCCACACTGTATCACACTGGCAAAGCAAACATTTTGGTATTGCAAGAATTCTCTAACATTGCATCAGGACCTCTACATATTCAACCAAAAGGCTACACTACAAGCTTTCGCATCGGTTTTTCGGGATCGAGTAATTTGCAATGTAATAGAACAAGATATGTATGAACAAATTAAGCAACAATTTTGGGGAAACAAAACAAAATAAAAACCCTAAATTAGGTAAAAAGATGAAGAACTCACATCAATTTTGAGGACATAATCCCTCTGAAACTCGGCATAATTCCCATGATACCTATCCACAAATAGAAACTTCCTACGCCCGTACTTTCTCAAATTGATGGAAACGCAGGTGAGTGACGTGGCAGCGGCGATGATCTGGCAAATCAAAGTCTCGAGCTCGAAGTGCTTGAGGTGGTATTTCCGACAGGAGGCGGAGGAGGCGGTGGTGCAGTAGAATACGAGGGTGGCGAGGGCGGGTGCGGCGACGGCGAGGAGGAGGAAACAGAAGGTGGATAGAGCGAGTGAGAGTGGCGTGTCGTTGAAGAAACCGAGAAAGCATAGGAAGGATTCGAGGCGGCGGAGGGAGTTGTTTACGGGGACTGCCAGTGGTTCTTGGTTGTCGTGCTGGTGGTCTTCGTGGTGGTCGCCGTCGTGTAAGAGGGGGACAGTGACGGAAACATGACTGCTTTCCGCCGACATTTTGTTTGTTGAAGAGAACAGAGTGGAAGTGGACAAATGGGGAAGTGGTTGATCAGGCTAGGATCTACTTTCCAGATCAAGTCTGTGTTCGTTTGAATAATTGTAGGAACGCTGAATATCTGACAGAAAAAAAAAAAACAAAAAAAAAAAAAAGGAGCGTGTGAACGAGTTCACCTTAGATATGTGGTGACTGGCGACTGGGGACCAAAACGAAATTCCGTTCCCTCGTAAGTCGTAACTCCTAATATGGTCTGTCAAATTAGTAAAACAAAAAGTTTATATCTCTTTAGATATGAAAGTTTATATCTCTATATGCAATAGTTATACTTAATAGTTTCAAATGATATATATGCAATAGTTATACTTAACAGTAGTTTCAAACGATAGATGAACTTATTTCAAATGATATATATGTTGATGTGAGGGATGATGTACCAATCAAGTTGTGCTTAGGATGTGTAATATATGAGGAAGGCTACACCAATCACGGTGATTAGCCCATCCTCACCAATCACTGCGGAAGATGACAAAAGTGGGCAGAAAACAACGTAACACGTGGGCAGCTGGGTCCATATGGGAAGGAATAAAGAAAGCAGAAAGCTTGCAAAATAAATAAAAAAAGGAGTGGGCCTCAAATGCAATGTAGTGCCAACTCTCTCTCTCTCCTCTGTCCCAAAATCACCACCACCGCAACAACAAAAAAAACCAACCCTGTCCATCCCCTACGATCCACTACTCACGGCCGCCGATCAGCCACCACCGTCGATACACTTCCTGTGGCCTAGACCACCACTACGATCTCCAGCCTCGACCACCTCTCCTTTGCCCCACATACGAACCCCTAACTCCCTAAGCCTCATGCCCCTACTCCGGTCACCACCGCTAGCTCACCACCACATCACAATTTTCAAACCACCATTTTCATACCTTATATTCAATCTCATCTTTCCTATATACCATTGCACAATTTTCATATACCATTTCAAATTTCCAATTCATATACAACATACCATTAAATAGACAAACCTCTAATATCAAGACATAAACTCTTGGGCCTTAATCAGCACCACAAGTCTCCACCTACTCAACAACCCAAAATACCCCATGCATGTCGACTAACATCCACCACCAACCATAACCACCACCTTAGCACATTAAAAATTAAAATTACCATATAAATTCTTCATATATACTATCCCACCATTCTTATATACAATTGAACCATTCTTATATACCATTTTCATATATTATCCGTACTTCTCGTTCTTCCATCCTCGAGTATAACAATAAACATTATCATTTTTAAATTTCGATGGTAAATTTGGTTGTGGTTGTGAATGAAAATCGGGAAATTTGAGATGGAGGAGAGAGATTGATTAACATGGGTTGTGGTTGTTGGTTGTTGGTTGGGACATGGCTGAGTGGGTGAGCCAGCGGCGTATGATGGCGCTACCATGGCCGTCTCACTAGTTATTCCGACAAAGAGGGAGTGGTGGTGGTCGTGGGTTGGTGAGTGTGGGGTGGGAGGTTGAGACTTGAGAGTAAAAGGATTAAATAAAAAGCAAGAAACCAAATTTTATTGTTACATGATTTCGCAAATTCCAAGGCAGCTGGGCGCGTGATGCACAAATCGGTGATTGATTTTGCTAGGCCTAATCACCGTGATTGGCCTAGCATTTCTCTGTAATATATTCATCCTCCGAGGGTGCGCATATGAGAACTCAAAGTCGGGAAAACTCTTGGATGCGTTAAGTTTCTAACTACTACCCTAGTATTGGCACTCTTAGAATGTGCACTGTGAATAAAGTCACTTTTTTTTTGTACATAGGAGCAACAAGCCAGTAATTGCTCGTATGTTTTGTTGATATTTGTTGCGTGATTATCACACAATTCTCCGTGTTCAAAATGGACGAAATACTTGCTATAACTATAACACATGAAGTGATGATATTTTACACTCATTTTATCTTCATGCGAGTCACCATTCTCAATGTTCCTCTCACATAAATGAACGTAAAAGATAATCGGGAGAGCGTAAAACTCACTACCTTTGCACAGACTCAATCCGCAAAATAAGTCCCTTAGGCCCCGTTTGATAGGACTGCATCTTTCTGATCTGATCTGATCTGATCTGAATGATTATGATCTGATCTGATCTGAATGACTTTGAACTGATCTGATCTGATCTGAATGTGTTGAAATTTTGATTGAATTTTAACGAATTACTATCAGTTATGGACCAAATACATTGATAGAAATTTGAACATTCATCTGATCTGATCTGATTTGAATGACTCTGATCTGATCTGAATGATTCTAAATTAATATGAATACTACTGCAAATAAGACTTATCAAACAGGCCCTAGTATGTGTCTATGTGACTATGTGACCTGTCCTAAACTGGCTTGGCGGGCAACACTGAACAGCCGCTTCAGTACACTCTTCTTTTTTGTTTTTTAGACGACGCCATCTTTAAGCTCTCCTCCGAAGAGCTGTTGAGCAACTACAAGCCCAAATCAATCTGGCAACTCCATAGGTAAATGTTGAATCTTTTTCCGCATTATTGGCTCCTTGTTTTTCCCAATTTGATCAAATTTCTGATTTCTCTTCATTATATATGCTAAACTTTAGTTTAGATTTTATTTTATGGGTCAAACACCAAGTTTCTGATGTTAAATCTTCAATCTATTGTGTTGTTGTATTCGGAAACAATTGGAAAATAAGGTAGAAAACTTGCTTGTTGTGCATTGTGCTAAGCTCATGCTTAGAAGTTGGAACCCTAATCAATATATCCGGCCCTTTTTTATTGTCTCAACTATCAATTATCGGCTTTTTCGTTGTTGAGTTTGCGACTACTGTCTCGCTGTGAGAAATGAGCTGTGTGTTCAAATTGGTGAATAGTTAAGGGGAAAACTGATTGATGGGAAGCAACGTGTAATTTATGCTGCTAGTTTTCGTGTTGAATTGGTAGATGGGGTGTTGATTTTATGGGAGGGTGGAGATTGTTTACGCGGGGTGGACTGGAGACTGATACCGAAGATTAATCGATGCCTGATGAATCTCTCACGACTTCTGTTTCTCACTTAGAGTGAAAAGTAAAAGTCTTCTTATAGGGGTTTTTATTTTGAGTGTAGTTAGTGATTGTGGCATTTTCTATCCCTTGATGTTTGAATCCAAAAGCCTTTGGCATCACTATTGGGTTCTTCCACTTATATAGTGATAAAATGTTTTCATTCGAATGCTACTTTTAAACGAGCTTTGGTGGAACATCAAAATTGGAACTTTAAAGAACCTTTCTTATGTTACCAACTCCTTTGCCAGAACTTTAAGCTATCTGATGTTGCAAGAAGTTGGAAACGAAGGCAGCTTTTTAGACTTGGCTTTCTAACCCTGAGGTTATGTTTGGTTGGAAAGGTAAGGATTGCAATGTAATGGAATGAAATATAGTACAAAAATGTGAAACTTTAGAGGAGAGATAGGACTCACAAAAGGGAGAGAGTAATTGATTACATCGAATGACGTAATGACTATTACATGGGTTAGAAAGCCAAGTATTAAAAGCTTCCTTCGTTTTCCAATTACAGAAAAAAACTATATGGTTTGAGTTAGTCATACTTGTGACTTTTAACTCAAGAAGCTCCAACCTCACTGAAAAGCTTAGTCAGGTGATTCATCCACACAAACTTGCTTATACAAGGGGTTTAAGTTTTGGATTTTCGCGTGTATTCGTGGTACAAAATTTGATCTTTAGAGCGACTCAATCGTGTGGGAAAGAAACCAATGTAGTTGGTTTCTGAAATGATGCAGATGCACAGCTGCATCCTGGAGATGTGTAGTTGATCACTGCTTCCTTAGGATGATTGGTGGGATAGAGGTATAGATGTATGCAATAGTTCCTCCCGCCTTTGGCGAGGTAAGGGGAGTTGGATGTACGCAGGCCTTACCCCTACGCTGAAAACGTAGACAGTCTGCTTACGGATGACCCATAATGAAAATCGTGTCTAAAATTGCTCCGATCTACTTCTACTTCACAATACAAGAAGCCTAGACAAGTTTTAGAGCCATTTTGATTCATTCCATTATATTCCAAAACTAAGAACTGTGGGTCTTTAGCTCCATTGGAAATGTAAAATTCATTTCAGTTGGGGAATTGTCTTCTACTATCACACAAGATTCATGCGGATTCATCAATTAAACATGGGATGTTCCTTCTCAGACTTAAAATTTTGAGCTACAGTTAACTGGTGATGTAAAAATTTAAAGTGGTGGGGAGGGTACTTTAAACTCTCAAGCATATTTGCTGCTGAAGCAGTGTTCCATTGCAACTCCCTCCACCATCTTAGTCGGCAAGGAGAAAGTCCTTCAAATTATTGAAGTTTTATGCCATTTTTATTGCCGAAAATGGGTCTCAATTTGAAGATATGGCACGTAAGAATCTTTCTGGAATTCTTGAAATTTAGCTTTGTTTTAGGAGGGGACCCAAGAACTGAGGCCTCACGTGCTCATGAATACTATTTGTGGATGAAAAAGAAATGTGGTCTTCTAAATGATTTGGTATAAGAAGAAACTAATTTTAAATCTCGCTAATGTACTTTTCCCTATTTGTAATGTGTGGAAGTACATCAAATTTGTCTGATGTGGAAAGTTGTAACGGGAGTGTCACGTTTGTTGTCACCTTCAGAATTTTAATAGAGATCAAGCATTGCATGCCACTCATTTTGCTTGTAGGGTTTCTGGGCAAGTTCAATGTATCCCTGGTGCTTAGTTTAAAAAAGCAGCTGCCATCGCCTCAGAAGCCTGAGGCGCACAAGTGTGCTTGAGGCGCACCCGAGGCGCACGCGAGGTGCATGACTGTGCAATTTCCAATTTTCTTTCTCTTAACCTTATTTCTACCCTTCTCTTTGCCGGTTTGCCCTTAATCCCTTGTTTATACGTCTTTACCCGTAGGCCCTCTTTAAATACCAAAAAGGGGTAATTTTTTGCAAATTATGGTTACAAAAAATAGAATTTTGTTTGCTAAATGAGTGCGCCTCGTGTGCATGAGGCGTGCGCCTTCGCCTCGCGCCCCAGCGCCTCGGTGCGCCTTGCGCCTCCTTAAACTAAGCCCTGGTGTTTGAAGTATTCTCCCTGTGTGAGAATGGTGAAGCCACTTACAAGTTTTCTTTGTTAAACATAGCTTTGGAACAGGATGTTTCATGTTTGTATAGATGTGATCCACTTATCATTGTTCTGAGGGAAGATGGCAAATGAGACCCTTTCAAGTTTCATCAAAGTTATGTCATTGTGATAGCCTGGTAGGGGTATGCTGCAACTGGATATGATCATATCACTTACTATCGCTTTTTGAAATGGCTAGGTATTTGTGTGTGTAGCTATATGAAGTGCTCTATACAAGAGTAATTTGTTTTTATTGTCTGGATAGTGGATACCTCTGGACAGTTTTTATTGTAGTAATGGAAGCCAAAAGGATTGAAGTTCTGCTGCATTGTGGCTGTTTTTAAGATAGGACAATGTGTGTATGAAATGTTGAACTAGGACTGTATTCTTTCTCAAAGGAGACCGATATAGGATGGCAAGATGTAATAAGATTTTTCGTATAGAAAGGATTACACTTTTGTTTTAAAACATTGTCCTCGCAGACTTAGCATTTTTTTTTTCTCTTACCAAGACTTTGTCTGAAGGGGAGTCTTGGGAGCAGCCTCTTGTCAATTAAATTGACAAGGGAAGGCTTGCCCTCATTAAACCCTTGTGGTGGGACCCTTCCCCGGACCCTCGCTTAGCGGGGACGCCAATGTGCACCCACCAAGACTTTGTCTAGAAGACGAAGGGTTGGTGAATGGTAACTGGTCAACTAGGATGAAATTTTGCTATACAGATATTTAGTTATGTAATTTGAACCAAATCTTGAAGAAAGGTTTCACTTGTTGTCGCTAAGGGGCTAACCAAGAGTAATTCTTTCTGTCCCGGTCTTTACCATGTCATTTAGCTTTACAAATTTCATGGGCGTCCTGTGTCATTAGTATAAAGAATCTTGAGAATAGAAGGCTTCAGTCTGTCATCAGAGAGGCTCATGGCAGTTGAATTATTTCTCGTCACTTGGTTGGAAATGAGCCTGTGCTGATGAGTTTATCTGCAGATAACACTAAAGTAAGAGAATTTTTTGAGTTCTAAGCTGTTGTTTTTATTGGCTGTGGATAGGTATCGTATATTCGTATGTGCATCAAAGCCATCAACTTACCTTCGTATTGTTTCTTGTCTTAGGATGTGTGCAAAAAGCATGCACACAAGTATGGTATGATTATGCAGACGATTTCTTATTATTGGATTATGAAGCACTCATCATTTGTCCCTGCTTGCCTTTGGATTATCTGCTTCATATCCTTGCTTTATTTCTTGAGTTTTTTTAGAATGAGATTTTCCGCAAAAATATAATTTTTGTTCTCTTAGCCATATCTGATTATGCCTTCACATTTGAGTCTTATTTCTTTATTCTTAGTTCTACTTTTCCTAATTTTCAAATTCTCAATAACATATTTTTCCCTCTTTCCTCTTCGAAAGAGGGCTCGAGTAACGGATGTTGAGATGGTGTTGAACTTTCCTGTAGCCTGAGAGTGAGAATGTATAACGAGCCTTTTCAAAATATGGGTTATGGTTGAAATGTCTAATGAATAGTGAGGCCTTTATATGAATTTCTTTAACCTTTTTTATCTTGAAGAGATTTGTGTGGTCATATTCACTAATTTTTTACATGGCTTATTTACCTTGCTGGTGTGGCAGATAGATGACAGAACTTCACTATTAATTGAGTGTAAAGGTGTGTCCTATAAAATTATAGCAGGCTGTTGAGTGGTACCCAATGGGATTTTTATTATTCAGCCGTTGCCTTCCATATTCCAGATTTCCATCTATAGAACCCATGTATGGCCGATTTTGTTTCCCTCCTCGTCTTCATACCTCCAAAACTTAGTGTGCAAACACTGCATAAGGAGAAACCCATTCCCATTCCACACCCAGAAACATGAAGAGATCTCTTTCCATAAACTGGATATCACTTACTTCCGCTCTTAGGCTACCCGCAATGGTGCCCTTGCCCGCCCTAGGGCAACACACCAAATGGCTAGGTATTTACGTGGACTATAGACTATATGAAGTGCTCTATGTGAGAGTAATTTGGCATATGTCTGCATACCTGTGGACCGGTTTTATGTTAGTAATGGAAGCCAGTGGAATTCTGCATTTTGGCTGTGTTTGAGCTAGGTGATTGGAAGGTATAACAACATGAATTTTGAAGAAATGCTTCCTGCTGAGTTTCTCTAGTGCTAGAGTTGTGTTCTAAGCTTTCCCCTGCCCTATTTGTTATTGGTGGTGGGTAGGGGGGGTTTTCTTTATTGAATGTACAGTATAATCAGTGCCTCCTCTTATAGGAGTATGTATAGTGGCTTAATGCTCTATTATGGAAGAGTTTTCTTTCTTTACTATGTTGAACAGTGTTTATTTTCGGCTAATTGTGTGCAAAGGTAGTTAAATCTGGGCTGCTACTTGTGGAGTTGGTGTTTTATCACCCATGCCGTTTTGTCGTGATGATCATGTGAGTTTATTGCATATGGGCAAGTGATGCAATTTCCGCACGCTGTATTTCTCACTTCTTTATCTGTCTAGATTGTGTTTCGTGATATCATATGGAGGTCTGTATGGGGAGCAGGGAGCGTCTTTTGGGGCCATAAATGAAGACCTAAATCCCTTGGCCTTTGTGTACGATTATATATATGGAACTCATAAGGTAACTGACCTCCTGGTTGAAATATGGATGACTGTGGAACTTTGATGGAAGAGTCATGAAAAGATAAAAACAGGAATAGGGTCTCTGAACTTCTTGAGATGTTCACACCCTGTATACCATCCATTTAAATTCGCGTTTAAGTTCTACTTTGGTAGGCTGCATATTTTATTTGGGTGTTTGCTTTTGTTGATAAGTTGATGTCTTGTTCAGATGGAAAATGACCGAGAATTGACCACCAATAGCAATCACGAAATGAGACAGATATTGTCAGAATTCTTGGCTGGTGTTGTCAAACTTGAACAGCTAGCAGAACTTGGAAGGAAATTACTCATATCCTTTCAGCAGGCACTGGAGATCCTTAAACGCCCAACGTATCATGAAACTTCTGAGTTGGTCAAGCGCATCTTTAAAGAGAACGAAACCAAGAGGGTTAGATCGTATGTGGAGGGTGGTTGAATCAATGCTTACGACATTGCAAATAGTGTAAGCCAGATGAAAAGAAGTTTGTCTAGGCTGCGTGATCATTTATTTGAAGCTGAATTTGTACTCGGTCAACTTGAAGTTCTCATGGACAAAGCAAGCAGTTTGTTGCAGGCTGGGTGTGACGATTTATCAGATCTTTCAGTTTCGGAGCTAGACTTTAGCGAGAACTCGGATGAGGAATTTCCTTTGCATGAAAATGTAAGACTTGATACTGCCGGATGTGTTTCCTCAATGGTTATTATTTACAGCATGGTGAAGCAAGATTATTTGATGCAGGAACGAGTTGTTTCCTCGTTAGGGCTGAAGTCGTCGTCTGAAGAATTAGATAGTTATTGCCAGATGTGGTCAATGAGACCTTTTGTAAATGACGATATTATAGATGACACAATAAGTTGCGCAAAATAATGTCCTTTTGTAACAACCCTAAGACTCAAAGAGTTGTCTGAAATTTGATTTGATTGTTAGTGATTTTTAAGTTAGCTGCAGTGCTGCCCAAAATCAATTTCTTCCTATGCATTCCGAGCTTAAAGATAAGGCGTTGGCCTTTGGTATGACTTCCAAAGTTCCAATTAGCTCCCGGAATGTTCAAAAACCATGATGTGAGTTTCTCTTGGCTCATGTTGGTCACTTGATAACAGAGGATTGCTCTCAGAAAGGCATTGGATGCGCGTCATTCAAACTACTGTTGGTCGTATTACTCTTTAACGACAATGTAAAGAAGTTGCAGAACTTTGTCAATCGTGACAGTTTGAAACAATGAAATTTTACATTGCTAATCATGTACTACAGTACACACTACAGTAATGAGATCATGGCACGAATCAGTATTTGATGTTATACACCTGCTTTCATGAGGCTGAACGATTCCAGAACAATAAATTGTATGAATGAGTTTTGTATTTCATGACATTTCGTAAATGATAGAACATACTGTATAACATTCGGAAATAAAAGTGATAGAACATAATGTATTTCATGTTCTTTAACTAAAAAAGTGATAAAACATACTGTACAACATTCGGAAATACTTTGTCAAAAAAAAAAAAAAAAACATTCGGAAATAAAAATCTTATTATATTATTATGTACTAAAGAATATTCTAAACTAGGTTTAAAAAAAACTGAGAATGACATGATTTGTGCTGGACCTGGACACAGTTGGAAGAAGAGTTGGACCTGAAGTCCTGAACCAGATTGACTCGCGGGCAGAATATCTTCTCTATGTCAACTTTTCAAGCGTCAGTATGATCTCTTACGTTTGGAATTGAATTTACGAAGGAATTGCTTGTCAGGCGTGTCAGCCTCGACATCAGAACTGAGGTCTCACTGTTCTTCATGGTGGCGCTCAGAGAATGAAGGCACCTCTGGAACTTTCAGCACAAATACATAAATAGAAATGACGGTTCGGACAGGAAGGGAAGGGCTGATCACCTTGAACTACCAAAGCATAATTCAACCGGAAGCAATTGTTTGCAGAACCTTATCATGAATCAGAGCTTAGAAGGACTGCCAGTAGCTTGGGCTTTAAGCTCTCTCCTAAGAATCTTCCCTGAGGGATTCTTTGGAATAGCGCTAACAAAAGAAACACGGCGTATCCTCTTATACGGAGTAACCTACAAAGCAGTTAAATAACCAAACCATAAGTTTGCAAGCCCAGACTGAGGAACTGTTTTTGAGTCTAGCTACAAAAATCAACAAAGAAATCAAGTCGTCGGGGAAATTAGCCCGCACACATAATATCACAGAAAAATGCAAGAAAACAAGAACCTACTCCCAAACACAATTCCACTACGAGAATAGCCTCACAAATACAAGTTAAGGACAAACTTGAACTCGAGCACACCCTCACACTCCAAGGATCTTAGATGGAGAAATCTCACACAACACTTCCGTTTTTTTTTTGTTTCCCGAAAGAGCTCAAAGACACACTTGGTTGCGGCTATTACACAGTCTCAACACAATTCAATTATTTAAGGTCCTTACTTCTAGGACAATACTAGGTGTGCATGTACCAAACATATTCTTTGTATGCATTTATTACTGGACAATGCAACTCCAATATGTGCAACGCAAACAAAGTCGTGTACTTTCAGGTTCAATTACTTTTTGTTAATTGTGAAATTCAAGGATCTTCAAACTGTGGGAGTTGTTGGCACATATCAGAACTTCACATTTGACACCAGTCACGCCACTTTATACCAACAAGGACTCAAGACAACAAAAAAGCACAGGATCGCTCCACCATTCCTTTGCTAACAAAATATGACATAATAATGATAGTTACCTGAATTCCAAATTGACGAGGACTTGCAATTATGACAGAAATCACAAATAGCTGACATCTTTCAAGTATACACAGGCAAACAAAAAGAGACCTAAGGCTGGAAAAAGAAAACAGGTATTATAAATATAAGGGGAACATGCCTGTTTTGCAACATAATCCATCACTTGAGCCCCCGTAATGTTGCTTCCTGGTTTCCTGACAACAAATGCCATGGGTATTTCTCCCGCTTCTTCATCAGGAAAGCTGCAGTCAACAACATAGTGATTGTTACTTACAACATCTTAGGACAAACTAATATTTTACTATACCATTGTAACTATGATTAGTCTGTTGAAAATTTGGGGGTTAGATTTTGTCGAGATTAATAATGATATTGGATTATTGATCTTTGTTGATACTGATAATCTCAGCTTTTATTCATTACATTGCATGAATGTGCTATTTATAGAGCAACTAAGTCGGCTAGAACTCTTAACCGACATTTTCAGGTGCTAATTTAGGATGCGTAGGAGGTAAGTTTTACCTAGACACTGTAGAATTTTTTAACTTTAAGATGTTTGAAAGGTCACTAAAGAGGTTGAATGCGGAACTCCACCGCTTAGAGGTCACACACACATTGTAGAACTATAATAAAAAAGGATATACAGTAGTAGGAAAGTTATTTGAAAAGCAACAACAACAACAACAACAACAACAACAACCAAGCCTTATTCCCAAAATAATTTGGGGTCGCCTAACATGAATCGTCATCTAGTAACCGTCTTGTGTACGCCATGAAATTTCGAAAATGTTGTAAACCTTTAGGAGTATTTAAACACTTTCAAAGGAAGTTTTATAAAGTCGTCAAAATAAAGAAAAAGGTTTAAAAAATATTGAAAAAAACATATGAACTTTGAAAGTTATTTGAAAAGCAAACAAAAAAAAAAAACAGAAAAATTAATCAACCATTTACATAATGTTGTTTTAGCTCTGAAATTACATAATGTTGTTTTAGCTGTGAATTTGAGCTAAATGAATTTTTGAACCGTGCTAGCTACCCTAGAATGGGCTATGTAAAAATCGATACTACAGTTTGACAGGATTTGCAATACTTTAGCTTTTGTTTGAAGTTCCCTGATACAAAAACCAATGACCTAAAAATAGACAACTTTTGGATCAAAATGGAGGACCACTGGCTCCTCCAAATCTAATTCCCTCCATCACTCAACCAAACACATTCGTTATCCAAACAAAGTTCAATATGGGAGATACAAGAAGCAAATGACATACGATCATCACTCATTGCCCAACATTCGCCCTCATCCTCCCACTTCCAGAATCCAGACTTATGCTAGCAGGTAGAACCACTCATAACCATGTTTTCACACTCTTATCTTCAATACTTGTCAAAGAAGGAGAAGAGTAGTTGGGGTAAAACACAATCTCCCGAGATAGCAACCTCAAGATATAATGATTAAGGGAGGGAAAACTTCAACATAAAAGATTTACTTTGGGCATTAGCAAAGTCCCACATGTTAAGTTGCCGACAGCAGGAGAGGTAAAAGTTAACCAATCTCAGGGTGAGAAGACCAACATGTGAAATAGGGGCGTATTTTGGGTAATGGACTTTGGAAGAGCCAAATATCCTTCTTAAATTAAAATTTTGAAGGAACAGTATCAGGCTTTAAGGCAAGGAGCTAATATAAGATAAGAACATCTTAGTTGAAATGCAAGCTGCAACACGTGCAAAAGAAAAGGAAAATTTAGCACTTACGGAATGACAGCAGCATCAGCAATATCTTGGTGTGATAGTAACAAACGTTCCAACTCAGCTGGTGGAACCTGCGAGTAAAAAGGGCTGTCATTCACTGGTATACATGCAATTGCACATATACAAACAAACCAATACTAAGTAAAATTAGTCTTATAACCTGATACCCCTTGTACTTGATCAATTCCTTCAATCGGTCAACTATATAAAGACATCCATCAGAATCAAAATAACAAAGATCACCGGTTTTCAGCCACCCATCTGGAAGTAATGTTGCAGCAGTTGCCTCCTTATCTCCCACATAGCCTGCAGTTGACACCATTGCAATTAGACAAACATAATTGACAGAATAACATGAGAGAACTCTTTCACTTTTATTAGCGAACAGATAAATGTAACTAGAGCAATTACAATGAGGATGAAATATCAATCCATGAATAGATAAAGAGGATTGATACCTTGTCTATAACGAACTCTAAAACAATATTGTCTAAAAGAGTCTTCAGCTTTTGTGTTTAAGCAAACTTGTCAGCATTATGTTGTGCCCTTAAAGCCTTAACTACTTTGTTTATGTTACTATTTAGCCTATTTTTTGAAGCTTCCAACTAAGTCTGAGCCAAGCACCAAGTATTGTTGTTTCTTCAACTACTTGAAGGCTAGTCCAACAGAGGTACACCACAAAGTCAGAGATTTTTAAAGGAAATTTACCCTTCATAATGGTTGGCCCTCGGAGCCATAACTCCCCTAGTTTCCCAGGTGGCAACGTATCTCCAGATGATGGATCAACAATCTTTCCCTGCATATAATCTTGTAGGCGGCCAACCGAACCATAGCGTTCACGTTCTTCAGGCCCTACTGTCGAAGCTGCCCCAGCACTTGACTCAGTCAAGCCATATCCCTGTTCAAAAATGTAACTATTAGGAACAGAACCTTCTAACTCTAAATTTTCAGTTTTAACCAGCAAATTGCCCAGTTGACTTAATTTATTTTACCAAAGGTAAACAAGACATAAAAGAAGGATCTGTCAATACTAGGTGGTCAGAATATTAAACAAGACTTTATAGACTAGTTGACCATTCACTACACCATTATGGCTCTGCATGTTTTCAAAGACAAAATTACCTTAAGGTGTCGTTTGGATACACTCGGGAAGTCGGAATTCCCATGAACTTGCAAATCCTAGAAATTAAGAAAGTATGGGAATTGGGGAAATTTGTTTGGATGAACAAGGGAATTCAATTCTCATGGGAATTTCTACTTACCTAGCCCCCCAAGGTAATTAAATTCCTACATTTTTGAGGAATTGGAAATGCCTAGGAATTTCCAATTCCTACACTTTATGGTAACCAAACAACTCATGATAATACAATTCTTAGGAGAATAAAATTCCTATAGATTTTGAGGGTATCCAAACGACACCTAAACCTACATTCGGCTTCACAAGATACAAGGAAGAAGGATCCCTCCATTCATTTAAATTTCTCGGAGATACAGGAACCCACAAAGATTATACAAATACCAACTTTTTTGAAATAACACAAGTCTTGATAAACAATGCTTCATAGTACCCAGCTTCCTTTTATCTAAGCATATATCATATACCAAATTAACAAAGGTTAACAGGATTTCATGGAGCACTGCTGAGGGGAAAAGGAGAATGACATTTAAAAGCTAGGCAAGCTCATGTTCCCCCAAGAGCTGAGGGAGGATTTGGCAATAAGGAAATACTTGGCCGGAACAAATCTTACTGCAAAATGGCTGTAGAAAATCAGAGCAAAACAAAAGGGTCTGTGACTGAGGTGGGCTTCTGCCTATAAACTAAATGGCTTTGATATGTGGAAATGTAAAAAGAAGTAAAAATGATGAAGAAAGTTGGAAAGGAATTTTAAATGTAAAAGATGAAATATTCAAGGTAATGCTGACAACTCTGACAAGCTGCTATTCTCATGGGTAAAAGGTGATAAATTCAAGCTGAGCTGTGCCTATAATTTCTTCAGAAACCCTTATGGGAAACTACAAGGTCACGGAGTAATCTAGAACCCTGTTATTTACCCTAGACACAGCTTATTTATGAACTTGGCAATCTCAGAAATGCTTGCCTACCATTGACAATATCTGTAAGCGAGGCATTACGATTGTCAACAGATGCACACTGTGCAAATAGCAGATGAAAGCTGCACTCACCTCTTCTTTGGCGGTGAATATTCTAAGCATACATGGCAAAGTATTCTCTCTTGGATTGGTATGAGTAGGAGGAGCTGGAGCCTCAAGACAGAACTCACCTGGGGTCTAAGCAAAGGCACAGAAGGAACTGGAAGTATAAGTGGTTTTGCGGTGGTCTTGCAGCTAGTCAGCTACCATTTATATGTTATGGTATTAAAGGAAAAGTAGAATACCACATTATTTTGGTGAAACTGAGCATCCGCATAAAGTGGTTGATTGACCAGATCAAATTTGTTACTAGTGTAAGAATTTTGCTTGGGCTTTAACTTAAAGCAAGATTTGCATGATGACATCATAGATAGTTTAAATTCCCCTTGAATGTAAATGCCATCATATTGGATTGATCTTTTGCAAGCTTTATCTTTATTTTCCCTCAATAGATGAATAAAGGTTACCTTCTTGGAACCCTTCATCGTACCTGCTTAATGTGTCTTTTTGAATTATACGATACTCCTGCCATCCCTAAATTGATAATCACATTTTAATTCTGGTTTGTCCCAAAATAATCAAATCACCTTTTTTTTAAATAAACTAAACTAAGAGTAACTACTCACGTTTACTAAGATAATAGAGTAGCATTTCCAAATTACCCTCAACTAAAGGTAGTTAACGATAGTTCAAATGAGATGGTAACATTTACGTTACTATTATAGGGAGTTCAGGGCATTTCCCTCATTTTCTTAACAATGAATTGGCTACAAGTGATCTTAACAATGAACTGGCTAGAATAGTCTTGAGACAGAAGAAGTAGAAAGGGCAATTTTGATTCATATAATCTAAAGTGTAACCAAATATAAGCTGTCTCAAATCAAACAAATATCCTACTAACATATATCCACATCAAAAAAACATTCAAATGAGCAGCCAACTTCAAATCTGAACAAATTTCATTGATACCTAACTTTGCACTGAGGAAAACAAGTCATATTGATACAGCACATTTTTTTCTCTCAGTAACAAGTTACTCCCTCCATTTTTTTTTGTTCTTTACGTTTGGTTTGAATCCGGAGTATAATTGCTAGATGCAACATCTGGGTTCACACTCATAGTCATCTATCATTAACATCACCACAGCCGTAATCTCGAGGAACTAAAGCTAATAACAAAAGAGGTTATAGCTAGCATAGAACCATAAGTCATCAATAGTCCAAGATAATGAATTAGTGAGATACCAAGGGACAGGCTAAAGCGTTATGCATTCATTAGCAGGCCCTCCCTCATTTTCATACTCAATGAACTTCCCCATCAAATCGTAGATTCCTCGTCAGTTCTCAGCTTCTTACTATTCAATAAAGCCTCAACTACCACATTGTTGTGTTGAAGCAGATACTGAACATTTAGCACACTCCTTCAAGATCACAAAAGAGGAAGCATTACCCCACCTCATAATTTTCGTACCATTATTTTCTTAATAACCCCTCTTCGAAAAGCTTTACTTAATAAACACCTCCGGCATAACAAGTTTACCACGACGATACTAAACAACTCACCATTGCCCTCCAATTAGGCCCCTATCAATTCATTGCCCTCCAATTAGGCCTCCATCAATGTCCAGGTTTAAATATTTTCATCCGTATGTTGACATTAACAAGAAATTACATTCTAGTTTTCGTGTTTCCGAACTCTACTCGTATATTACTGCCGAAAAGTCGGAATCTTTGATCAATGCAAATGACCTTTATTATATCATTCATACTTTAACTAAAAAAACTTTAGCATCCATCAAAAGTTTCAGGAGACATCAGCAACATGATAATAATCCAATATAGTATACTAAATATGTAATAATCATTAATCAACTCGACAATTATAGATTAAAAAAAGTATACTTTATGCAAATGGCGTCCACCACAATTCACATGGCACAATTCATAAAAAGTAATCATTCTTTCCGAATTCACACAAGTCAACAAGACATGCAATAATCATCAACTTTATAGTATATTTTACTACTCTATATAAAAAAAAAATATAGTGTGACAAGTGACGACAACGAAAAAGACAGGGTGGTCGGATGTACGCAAGCCTTACCTGTACAATCTCGACATTGGGGAAGCGAGCTCTAAACCGCTCAGCAACCTCTTTGCCGAGTGGAGCGCCACCGCAACCTAGCGTCTCAAGGGAACTAATATCGTATTTATTAACCAACTCCGATTTCGACAACACCACGATCAACGGCGGCGAAACAGGCATGTACATAACCTTGTACTTTCCGACCGCCGCCAACATTCCTTGGAAATCAAACCTCTCCATCATAACCAGAGTTTCGGAGAGAGAAACCGCCCGTAACAGCATGGAGAATCCGAAGACGTGGAACATCGGAATCGGAACGAGTGAAATCGGTCGCTTCTTCCGAGTCTCCTCGTCCTCCTCCTGGTACCTGTGGTAGTACCCGCTGATTAAGGCGATCATGTTCCGGTGAGTCAACTCGACGCCCTTGACTCGGCCGGTGGTCCCGGACGAGTAGAGAATCACAGCGGAGTCGTTTTGTGACACCGCGACTCGTTTCCGCGGTGGGGAGTGAATCGACCGGTTGAGGAACGAGTCGAACTCGGGCGAGTCAAGGAGGATGACGGTGACGTCGCTGCCGTCAACGGCGGAGGAGAGTTTCGGGAGGAGGGAGGAGACGGTGAAGATGACGGACGGGTTGCATAGGTTGACCAGGTGAGTCAACTCGGAAGGGGTGGCGAGCGGGTTAGCGGGAGAAACGACGACGTTTAGAGAGAGGAGAGAGAAGTAAAGGACGGGGATATGGAAAGAGAGAGGGGAGACGATAAGGGCGGCGCGGCCGGCGGGGATAGGAGGGAGGGAGGAGGAGAGAGAATTGACGCGGCGGAGGAAGGCGGAGTAGGAGAGAGAAGAGCCGGTGGCGGCGTCGATTAAGAGGGGGTTGGAAGGGGAGAAGTGTGGGCTGACGTGGAGGAGAGAGAAAATATAGTCGGTGATAGAGAGTGGGGTGGTGAGTGGTGGGAGAGGGACGGAAGAACGAAGCGTGTGGAAGGTTTTAGTGGCTGAGCAGTAGCCGGTGGTGGGGTCGACGGTGGAATCCGTCATGATGGAAAATGTGGTGGTGAGTTGGAGTGTTGTAAAGATGTCAGTGAGTGATATAATAGAGTCGGGAGTAGGGATGGCAATGGGTCGGGTCTAGGTCGAGTCCCATAGGATTCAGACCCGGATCCGTGTCTTTACAAGTAGACTCAGATCCGACCCAGACCCATTGGGTCCAAAATTTACAGATCCAGACCCAGACCCGCTAGGATCGATGTGATTTGCGATGTGATTTACGCTCGTTAATGCATCGATGTGATTTGCGATCGTCACTATGGTGGACAGTCCTCATCCGTCAACACTTCAGAAGACCAAGGGAGAGCGGCAAGGGCGGCGGCAGCGAAGATGAGATTTTGAGGCGGCAGCGAATGGTTTTGAGACGATGACGAAGTGTTTTTAGGCCGCGGAGAATGATTCGGCGTGACTCATGAGAAGACTGGGAATTGAAAATGAATGGGGAAGGCTGGGATCGTGAGAACTTGGGTTTTTATTTTTTTTTTCTATTTTTTTGGCCGGGTCTA
>JBBYHQ010000009.1:3970121-3981250 GCA_038382645.1 Spergularia azorica
CAGTGCTTCGTGTTGGGTTCTGCTGGAGAGAAGGCTTATATGGTATCTGATGAGCCAAAAGATGCTATCATGATCTTCGATTTGAGAAATGCATCCCTACCGCATGTTTATACATATCCTACCCGCCAGGACAATGATTATTGCGGCAATCAGTTCTTTATGTGGTGTCTTGACTCATACATTTCAAGTCCATGGCCAACTCCTGTTCCCCCGCTTCCACCTTGCGAGCGCGGTCATAAAGTGCAACAAATGTCAGTGTAGAAGGTGTTTACTGGACAACTTCTGGTTTATTACATCTATTTCTCTTTTGTATTGTTATCAGAAATTGTAATAGCTTGTAATTGTCTAATCTCTTTGTTTGAATGTAGATGGCATTCTTAATGGTATGTGCTACGCAATGAACGTGAGGATGGTTAGGAGTACGTAGTATATAATAGATGGTTATCAATATACACTGTATATCAATGGTTCAACAAACCCGATTCATATGTATGTTAGACGGTCCGTTGTCTTAACATTTAGTGACATCATTATATGCTTTCGTTTTTCATGTTTTTTTCCGTGGAAAACCTTTCACCGTTTCATGCGGGGACATATTTCAATTCAATTTTATTCTTTTGGTGTTTTTGCTTCCTTTTAGTCCTCTCATGTCGTTTAAGACTGTATTAGAAGATTGGCTAAAGGGTACCAACTTAATAATATTCACTCTATTGGTGATAACGTTGCTCACCAAACTAAGCTTTGTTCGCCGTCATGGCCCAAGTTAGCGCAAAACCAGGATCGGTTAACCATTAGTCACATTTTGACTCCTTAATCAACCGAACGAACTAACTGCACATGTTAACCAAATTTGTCGATTTGGTCGAATTGAGTAATGTTTTAGTACGGTGACATTATTTAAACTATTAAGTGAAGTAAAATTAATGGCAAAATCAATTGAGCTGGACAAACGTCGTGCCTCGTGTCTCTTCCCGCGCCTCGCTGCCCGAGCCGCGACTCGCTGGATTCCGGGTAATCAAACGCTACACCCAGTGGCTTGCGCCTCGCTGTCCCTGCCCTCGCCTAGGTTACTTGGAGCAGCGCCTCATGGACATTTGATGAGGCGCTATGGTGTATTCGCGCGCGAGCCGCTTGTCGAGTTGTCACGTCCTCTATTATTCATTTTTTTCGCCCCAAATTTCATTCTTGGCTCGTGAGTGTGCTGCTATGGCCTTGTGTGGTCTTTCGAGACATTGGAGATCGCCCCATTGAATCCTACAATATACAAAACAAAGGCGAGACTTCGGTCTTGGAAGATACTTGCATACCATTTATGTTTTTCACACAAAACAAGTAGATACTCAAATATACTGAAATTACGCTAGAAAAAACATCAAACCATTGACTTATCAACCCCGAATCATATTGGAAATAAGACTTGGTTGTTATTGTTGTTGTTATTGTTGTAGGGAACAAATCGCCACTCACGTTGTTATTGCTCAACTCTTATAGTAAAGCCCCTTCAAACAATCGTTTTTCCATATATGTAATTGTATATACTTATTACGTTTTAAATGCATTTCGTAAAGCATGTGGGTTTCTAAAACGAGTTGTTGTAGATACGAGCGTTGTATAGTCCCCTGATTATCATTAAAAACGTATTACACGTCTAAAAGTGATGACAATCTATACCGCGATGACGATCACTAAATATGCCAACTAGACGGGGTTATATCCCATCCTAGACACCCTTGTCGGAAATCTAGTGCCTAACAAACAAAAAGCCCCTCGGAGAAAACCATAAACCCTAGTGGTCATTTTAGAAGACTCAAACCTATCTATACTCCCACCACACTTTTCTCAAAATCTGAAACCTTAAACCTCCCCTAACCCCCGCCAACCCCCCCTCCATGGTGGCTTCAACTTAACAACCAGGAGAGAGAAAGAGAGAGAGAGAGAGAGATGGGTCACGGCGGCTACGACAATCGCCCGGTTACGAGGCGAAAACCCGACAACAAGAATACTGGTCATCATAAATCCAAGCTTGGTGCTGCTGCTGCTGCTGGAGGTGTTGGTATTAACAAGAAGAATAAATCCAAAGCTTCTTCTATCAAAAATCAAATTCGTTCTACTCAGCGCTTCCTTCTAAGGGTATCTCTTTTTCCCCCTTCTTATTGTTAATTTTGAATTTGCCCAATTTCTTCATTCTTTGTTGTTTAATTTGTCTTATATGATAAGTTTTGGAAGTGGGGTTTATCATCATATATATGTGCTTATGCTGTTGTCAATTTGTTGTGTGGGAATTGGGATATTACTTGATTTGTGGGATATTTGATGCTTTTCTTGGGTTTTTTGAAACCATTTTTGTCCACCTGAGTAACATTAAGGAGATATCTGAGGATGGTGCGGGCGAAACCCGATTTGCTGAATTTGTTTTTGGTAGTCGAAATTGTTTAATTTGAGCTAGTTTTTGCTGACCTTGGTAATCGAATTGTCGAGCTGGATGTGCGTTTCATATCCAGGAACTGTTTTGTGTAGCATTGAGTGGGAGGTTGAATGATATTTTAGTAATTTATAGTTGCTTGTTGTTCACTTTGTAAAAGTCTAAATATGTGATTTTTAAGATACGCTTTTGTTATGATTATGAAGATGTGTTTTGTGCCTGTGTCCTCATTTGAAGACCAGGACAAAGTCCCCTTGTCTTTAAAGAAATTTACGGCATAGTGAGTCGGACACTTGGATGTACCCACATCCGGCACCCATTCCGAAGTATGAGTAACATAGGTGTCACCTTCTTATTGTCTCTTCCATATACTCACTTGTCGAATTTGAAGTAATTTAGCATAAGGTCTTTGACATTGAGAAGTACTGCTGGTTCGTTATTACCCTTTCATAATGTCACATGTAATGGTAAGATACGTGAATGGTCAACTATGCCTTTTAAGATATTGGTTCTGGAAGAGTAATTTCCCCTCATATATTTGTTCTGGTTCCCCGCATTTTCTCTATGTTTCAATAGGGGTAAGGCTTGCGTATATCCGACCCCTCCCCCGCTACCCCGCCTTATGGCAGCAGCTTTTAAGGCACAGGGGTAATGATGGTGACGTTGTTGTATACGTGTGATTGAGTGTGGGTTATGCAACTTCAAGTACTTGTGTACGGGGGAAAATCTGTAATGTTTTTATTGTGGGTTTGTGAAACATGTTCAGTAAATACCCTATAGTTTGGTTAAGTTCAATGATTATTCTCTCTTCATTTTGTTTTGACTTTGATTTGAAGGATATTCCTGCTGAAGTCAGAGAAGCTCAAGAGAAGAAGTTGGAAGAGCTGAAGGAACAACATTTGGAGCAAATTCGCTTGGTTGAAGACCGTAAAATCTTGGTCCACAATAAAAAGTTCAAATTCTTTGGTAAAGCTGTTTCTCATATCCTTTCGTCTTTTCCCTGTTTTAGACTTTAGTTGGTATGGACAGCTAATTGTATGTCTCCTAATAGAGAGGAGGAAGATAGAAAGAAGAATGAGAAGATTGGAGAAGCAGCAACGCGTTTCATTGGTTGAGGCGGAAGAAAAGAAGATTACGGAAGAACTTGATGAACTAAAAGAAGATCTTGAGTATGTTTGGGTAAGAAGTGTGATGTAGCGGTTGTAGTGTGCATTTAATTTGTTGGTGGTGTCTGCATTTTCTAGTTTAGTAACGAAATTTATGCACACTCTCACGCCATAACGCGAAGATGGCCCATCTCTGAATGCAGTTTACTTTCTCTCTGTTTGCGGTTCCCATTCTTTCCTTTTTGTTCTTTCCTAGAGTGGACTTCAGATTTGGTACTAAGAGGTCATTTTATTATGTAACTTATATCTCCATGAAATTGATCAGCCATTCTTTGCATTCGAAAAAGTATATGACGTAGTAGTACTAAGGACTGAAAACATGTAACCGAAATATAAAATAAATAAATAAATAAGGTCCTAATACAATTAGAAATGTAAATTGCATCTGTGAATATTTATTTGTATTTAGCTCCAGTTCCCAGCCAATGAATTTACACCTCTGAGAAAAGTACATTTCTGGTTCTATGTCCATTCTTGGAGTTGGTTTTTGTTCTTAAAGGTTATTGAATTTTTCTATATGCTTTTAGATTTCTTGGAACAAGGATGATGTGTGAACTTAACAGGTTTAAGTTGCTGGTTGTTGCACCCCCTCTATAAAAATAATACTAGTTTTCCCCATTTCCTTGTCTTACATGCAGTTCTGTTGTTGTTCTTTGAAGTTTATGAGCTGTTTGGGTTGCAGTTTTTCCCGAAGGCAGAAAAGTATGTCCCTTTGTTTTGCGGTGATGACAATGCAGAGTTAGTGGACAGCAGAAATCGCTTTCGCAGTCAGATTAAAGCAAACATAATAGCTGCTGCAGCTAGTGGGAAGGACTTAACAGGTATACTACTCTTGGTTGTTCAAGGGCATCACGCTGACTCATTATCCTAAACGCATTTTGTTTGAGAGCTGTAGTTGGAGAAAGTAATAACATGGCAAAATGTTGGTGAATAATTGATTAATAATCAGTGTTGGCACGGACTAGTGAAGAGTCCCTTCTTTTTATTTCTTGTTTATTGGGTGGCCAGGGGTGTGCAGGAGTATTTCTTTTCGAACTTTAATCCTAACACAAGGGAAATAATCAGAGTTGGCACTGACTAGTGAAGAGTCCCTTCTTTTTGTTTCTTGTTTATTGGGTGGCCAGGGATGGGCAGGAGTAGTTCTTTTCGAACCCTTATCCTCACACGAGGGCAGTAATCAGAGTTGGCATGGACTAGTGAAGAGTCCCTTCTTTTTTATTCTTGTTTATTGGGCAGTATTTTTTTTTTTTTTTTTTTTATATTTTGTTTAAGGAAAACAGCAGAGTAACTTGTTTCCATCTGATTTACTTTAGAATGGGAAATTCGAAAAAAGTATCAGGTAACAAGGTCCTTGGTTGTTCGTTCAGCTATATCATACGGACTTACGGAGTATACTTGATCAGCCTTATGAAATTTTGGAGATAATTAGGTTCCTAATAATAGATGAGCTATCAATTTCCTAACATTATTTTCATACGAATAGGGTGATGTGCATACCTTTTAAAGTCTTTTGTTGCATAGCAGTTATATGCTCTTATAATTGGAAAACTTATTTGGTTTTGTTGACTTGATTAAATTTCAGATGCGCTAGTTTTGTTGACCTTGCGAATTTTGCTTGCAGTTGTGAAAAATGTGAAGTTGCCTTATATTTAGACATCATTATCTGATTTTGCTATCATTGAGCTAAAAATCATTTGATTGGTGATTTGTAGAGACAGGTAGTGAGGATGATGGACCTACAGATCTCACTGACGATGATTTCTTCGTTTCTGGGAGCTCTAGCGATGAAGCAGATGCAGATGATGAGTTAACAGATTTAAGTGACAGGTAGGCGCATGTTTGGTTTTTTTTTTTTTTTTTTTTGGTGTGTGTGTGTGTGTGTGTGTGTGTGTGTGTGTGTGTGTTTGTATGTGTGCTTATGGGAGTTGGGGTGGCTATATGGGGGAGGAAATTGATTTGACTCTCACTGACGCTGCTGGAACTAACTTTTTGAACTGATGTTGGCTCATGAATTTGGATCTCTTCCCTGCAAAGCTTTTCTTCTTTCTTGGTCCGACCACGTTGCATTATTTGGCTAAAGCTAATTTAATGTCCTTCGTGTTTTTGCTGTAGGGAACAAGCTTCTAGTGCCCCTACGAAAGCGTCATTGGGGATGTCTAATGATAAAGCGAATCAGGTAGTTGAACAAACCTATTATACTTGCATGGATATTATGATGCGCCTCTTCATTTGTTCACTTAGCTTGTAGCGTCATCTGTTTGTGCAGAAGCTGAAAGGAGCTCAGTCTTTAATGCCGCCACCCCGGCCTCAGAGGTCATCGACAGAAACTTACGATTACACAACATCTAGAAACATTTCAAAGAACCATACAATACCACACTCAAGTGACGGGGGCTTTCGACATGCTCAAGTTGGTCACAGCAGCAATAGGAGGTCG
The DNA here is from genome assembly GCA_038382645.1 of Spergularia azorica. NCBI lineage: Eukaryota > Viridiplantae > Streptophyta > Magnoliopsida > Caryophyllales > Caryophyllaceae > Spergularia > Spergularia azorica. Next base: position 3,976,147 of record JBBYHQ010000009.1, read on the forward strand.
AGTTCTGATACTCCTAAACACTCAAATGACAGGGGATTTCGACAAGCTGGTCAAATTAGCAACAGGAGTTCCAATTTTGATTCTTCCAGACACTCAAATGATAGGGGATTTCGACATGCTCAAGCTGGTGAAAGTAGCAACAGGAGATACAATTCTGATACTTCCAAACACTCAAATGACAGGGGATTCCAACATGGTCAAGCTCTTCAGAGTAGCAGCAGGAGTTCCACCACTACTGATAATCCTAACCCCACAAATAACAGGGAATTCCCTAATTCTCAAGTAAGTCAGAGTAGCAATATCAGTTCCAATTCCGATGCTCCGAAGCGAAAGAGGAAGCGTAGACCTAAAAAGAAAAAGCAGTAGAATCTATATGCTCCGAAGATAAAGCAGTTGCGTTACTTCATTTTTGTTCATCGCTGGCGGTGTTCTACATTTCTGTGTTGGCCAAGGAGCCTAATGTATGTCAAAGGAAAGGAATTTTAGTTGCCAAAAAGCTGGTTTGCTGTTGAGAAGTACACTGTAAAAGTACTGCAGAAATTTCATAGATTGAGTAACTGTTATAACATATGACATGGAAAAGAGTAATCAGATTCAGTGAATTGCAAATTCAATATCTGATCTGCTGGTCGACATGGTTACTCTGTATTTATCATTGATCATTTAAGGTGAGGTTCACCCACTTTAAGAGCATGGCCAGATTGTTTATTATACTTGAGTCTACATTGGGAAGTTGTTGAACCGTTTATACTGAACCAGCCCGAGATCAACTCGACTCCATCCAATTTTCAGGGGACTTGTAGTGTTTCTCAAACAATTCATGGTCACTTTATCAGCTCTCTGGAGCCTCTGCTCATCCGCAATAATGCATGTCAAAGATGAGCTATTAGGTATTAAAAAAGGTATGGTTCTTTGATCGTGGAGATTGTGATTGGAATTTGATAAAATGTGGGTCAAGGTGAATTGGGAAAAAATTAAGGTTTAAACTTCCAAGTCTAACTCTAAGGGTCACGGGTATGGCTCAGTGCAAAGGTTTATATATCAAAATGATTAATGATATGGCTAGTAAAAGTTGTGACATGCGCTTGATTGTGATGGTTCAACCATAACGTAGCCGAAAAATGTCTCTCAAATTCTCATGGCTTGATTCAAAATAGCTAATAACATGACGAGCTATAAGAATGAGTGAACCATGATTGATTTTTGGGTTGGCAACAATGATGTTTAATGACGTAGAAGAATTGCACAAATGCGTCTCTTTAGGTGTTCACAAATGTGTGTCTCTTTCAGGCGCCATGACTAATTTGCTTGAAAAAAAGTTTAAAAAAACAGGCGTCTTATTTTCATGTTACCGAGTGAATTTGAGAATGAGGATTTGAGTGAGATACCCGGACCAGTCTAGCCTTGTAATTTAAATAAATGGCCTTATTTACCGTTTGTACCGTATTTTCCGCATGTATAATATTATGTAATATTTCCCTTGTACCTTTGACTTTTGAATATTAAGAAAGACTTAGCCTACGTTCGTAGGTTGTCGTCTATTATGTTCCATTGCTAGTCTTGGGGAGTGACAGCTTGTCCCTTTTAACTTGTAAGCCTTAATTCATTTTCCACAATCCACCCGGATTTGTCAAAATTTTCCAAATCCATTAGAATGACTTTTGTTAGTTCCATGATAAAGCCTCTTTTATATCAAAGCCAGCTTCTGTTGGGAATTTATGTGTAAGCGGTTGTCCCACATCGGAAAATAGAAGTGGGTGGGTTACTCTACTTATTGCCAATTGGTTTTAGGATGGAACCACACGGACTTATGGACCTGGGCTTGGGCTTGGGCATGGTTGTACCAAGGAATTGGCCGGTTGCTCTCGTTGGGCCCATTGGTGGTACGGAAGGCGCTATGGAATATAGACTGGAACTGACGGTACACTGGTACGCACAAGGACTCCTGGAAAAAGAATGGGCTGTCCACACATGGCTCGATGGCATGGTGGTGTATTGGTTAAGGGCAGTGTCAAGGTCCAATAGTGCGGTGGTTTGCATGCCCAGTGTTTGATTCAAGGGGGAGTGGGTGAGCTCACACATAAGGGGGAGATTGTTGGGAATTTATGTGTGAGCGGTTGTCCCACATCGGAAAATAGAAGTGAGTGGGTTACTCTACCTATTGACAATTGGTTTTAGTATGGAACCTCACGGACTTATGGACATGGGCCGGTACTTCCCTTTGGCGGCTCTCCCCAACAGCTTCATCCTTGGGTGCACAGATGTTATTCCTACCTTTATAGGCCATTTTTCTCCTACCTTGCTCAATATTCCATAGAAGATCCTTGCATAACTTGTTGATCTTTTTTTCAAGATAGATCTAGGCATCAAAATACTAACACTCCAGTAGTTTTGAAGGCCAAAAATGACTGAATCAACCAGTAAAACCTTTCCTGCATGAGAAAGGAATTGAGTAGACTAGTGTTGGATTGCAGTTTGAAGCTTGTTCGTCATGATCTGATACACATCAATTATGAGTTTCTTGGCATGAAGGGGAATTCCCAGATTTTTAAAAGGAAAAGAACCTTTTGTTAAACCCGTCTCTTTGAGAATTTGAGCTTTGACATTCTGACAACTCTACCAAAATAACCATCTGTCTTTGCAGCATTAACTTCTAAATTAGAAGATTCAGCAAATTTTGTTAGACACTTCATCACTGCTTCAATAGATGGCATATCTCCTCTAACGTAAATCATCAAATCGTCAGCAAATGCCTCATGCGTGAGGTTGACTTTCACACATTTTAGATGGTAAGAAAATTTTTGTTGTCTTGTCATTTTCCTTAGCAATCTAGACAAGACTTCCATGCTCAATACAAAGATGTAAGGTGAGAGGAGGTCACCCGGTCTCACCCCACATTTGCCAACAAAACATCTTTCATAACTTCCATTTACCTTAAGAGAAAACCAGGGTATGGAAATGCATCCTATAATCACTCCACAAAAGACCAGGAATGGCTATCAGGATGCTTTTGGTGAACTTCCGATTAGGTTAGATGTTATGTTGTCCATATCCTTTTACCAGGCACTGAGATAACATAATGTTATCAAAAATACATCTTCCCTTCACAAAAGCTGCTTGTTCCCCTCTAAAGAGGATTGAGAGAGCTTCCAGGAGCCTATTCGCTAGAAGTTTACTTATCATCACCTTGTAAATTGTTGAACAATAACAAATAGGTCTAAAGTTCGTGACTTGGCCTGCATACTCTTTGTTTGGAATTAAAGTAACCATGGTCCCACTAGCTTGCATTGAGAGTTTTTTGGTGCGAAATAATTCCATCACAACTAATAAGCATGCTCTTGAACCAAATATCAACTATGCTAGAAATATCCTAACCAGAACTCTTATTTGAGTCAATTCCAAACATAGCATCCTTGATTTTATCTTTAGTCACCTCCTTTAAAACCTGTACAACAAGAGTTTGATTTAGTTTAGGGCCTGAATCAATGACTTCCTAGGAGATGAGTCATCTTGATTTCATCTTTAGTCATATTTAGTAATCTCCTTTACAAGCCGTTTTTAAAGGCTCGACTGAGTGTTATGTTCCTAACAGAGTGTGTAGAATTCCACAAAGAGTGCAACTATTTCTGTGTGATTTGTATGCACTTTGCCATCCATATTTGAGATCTTCCCTATCATACTCTAATGTTTACACTGAGCAATGTGATCATAGTAATACTTTCAAATGCAATTTGCCTCATTCACATGCTTAATCTTAGATCTTTGGTTAAGCATGCTCATTTCAACATGTTTCAGCTTTAGATATTTTTCTTTCAACAATATTACTTCTTCTGATAGCTGATCATTCAAATTTTGTCGAAGCTGCATCTGCTTTTCCATTAGGTTCCCGTTGCAGAGTTACAATCATTCACTCTCTAGTTGAATTGGAAATATGTTTTCTATTGAACTCTGTGAGAGCATGTTAACGTGCCTCATCTTTTCAAGCATTCTTTTCATTTTTGAACCCGTCACAGGCTTGTATGCGCCATACTATCATATATAATCACTATGTGACGCTAATCAATAAAAACAACTTGAAGCTTTTCTTTACCTTCAACTTTTCCATGACTCTCACAATCACTGGAGAGTGATCAGATAAACATGAAGGAAGAAAATTAGCAAAAGGTTGTGGTGTGGCTGTAAACCATTCAGCATTTACCAATGTTCCATCCAACTTGCACCAGTTTCGGTAGTCTCTATCTTGGTTGTTAGTCCAGGTGTAGTAGGATCCTTGGCCAACAATGTCTCTCTAATCCTCATTGAGCTAAGCAGTCATTGAAATTAGTCAAACGTGCCAAGACATGGGGAGTGCTACCCATCTTCTCATTGCTCGACCTTATCACATCAAAGTCTCCTAGGTTAACCACGACTCTTTGTGAGGATTCAAACCCATCAAATCATTCCATAAGTGTGTCGTTTCGCGAGAATCATTACTCCCATAGATGATAGTGATAAAGAAATCTTTGTTAATTTGAAATATTGTGGAATACTTTACAATGAATATAATTTACCTACTTTAACTTGTTGTGTTTTCCACACCACCTTTCATTCTTATGACAAATATAAGCCTATATCGGCCTTCTTCTCTTTAAACCTTGTCTCCCATACTCCTAATGTGTTCACTTTACAGCTTTTGAGGGCTTCTAATATTCCATGAGGCAATATGGGAATAGAGGATCAGGTGGTTCCTCCTCTCCTAAGAAATCTCCCTCATTACTCATAGGTGCGGCCCAGACCCGATTGTGCTTCAACACCAAATCCCATCCAGTGTTATCTATGAGAAGGACTTTGGGCTGAATAAAACAAATTACTATCGACCGAACTCCAGACTTACAACGGAGATTTGGATGAGAGATACCATTAGAATTTGCGCTTAACCCCTCCCACTTCCCTCATTCCTCTGTAGCCAACCCTCCCCGACATAACCCGACTTGCTACAAACCGACCCGACATAACCTGATGACCCATTTACCCACCCCTACATTATTATCAGGGGCGAACCCAAGATTTTGAATTCGGGGTTGCGTAATTTCTAGTCGCCCGAAGCGTGAAAAAACCACAACTC
>JBBYHQ010000009.1:3990764-4002909 GCA_038382645.1 Spergularia azorica
ATAGGACTATGTGAACTGGCTAATTGCCCACAAACTACAGGCTGCGGAGTTCTCCGTGGGAGTGCAAGGCCTAGTATTGGAGCCAGAATCAACTTCTATTCATTCTACATGGTTGGGACACCGGTAGCCATTATTTTGGGATTTGTCTTAAAACTAGGGTATGCAGGCCTTTGCTATGGACTCTTGGCAGCGCAAGTAGCATGTGTAGTCTCAATTCTAGCAGCGGTATACAACACCGACTGGGAAACAGAGTCCTTGAAGGCCAGAGACCTTGTTGGATGTCCAACAGCAAGCAAAGAGCAGGATCTAAAACATGATGAAGAAGCTGAATTAGGTGCAGGAGAGGGACAACATGAAAACAACTGACACTGTCATTATGAAGTCAGTGTCCAACCATTTTTACTAGTTCTAGTTTATTTGTGAAGACTGATTTTTACCATGTTTGTGGTAAGTAAAACCACTCGTTGTGGCACCCACAATTCCAATTTCTGCATTTGCAGGTGCAAGTGAATGTGCAAGGGGACAAAATAAGAGTGCAAATAGCTATTCCTCTTAATTTTTCCCACTAGTGAATTTCTGGATGCTGAAATAATGTAAATATACATATGAGATGAACATGAGCAGCGTTCCCCCGATTTGGGTCTGTGTAACATCGAAAGAAAAAGTACAGACAAAACCATACTTCAACTATAACATTACCCCAGTGCCTCAAAGGCTCCCGCCATAAGGCGGGGTCGGATGTACGCAAGCCTTACCCCTATGTTTAAAAACATAGAGAGGCTAATTACAGAGTTACAGGTGACCCATAATGAAAATTGTTTTGAGAATCGCACCAACTGACTCCTACTTTACAAAACAAGAAGAGCAGACAGTTTTGTGAGCCATTTTGCTTAAATCCATTGCATCCCAAAGCCAAAGAGTAGTTAGACTTTGGCTCCATTCGAAAAGGAAAAGAAAGTTCACGACAATCCCAAAGAAGCACAGAATCGTAATCTAAATGACATAAAATGGCACCAAACCAGGGCTTGTTTAGTTTAAGATCTCTCGAGCAAGTTATCTACAATAATCACCAAAAAAAACTCCGGATTTCACAAATGACAACACGAATGGTAAAAGTTGAAGCCTGAACTACAAAATATTAACAAGAAGCCTGAACTACACAACTGATTATATTACAATCAAGTAAAATGTAAGATAGTTTGGAAACATCACACCTGTTCACCATATATGGTACAAGACCCAAACTCAACAGGACCTAGGCGCTTGACATAAATATCTTGACATTTCACTTGTTTACTCAGGGTAAGCTCAATAGAAGAATCTGTTTGTGGTCCCTGTAGAGATATTGCAGCAAAATTCAGTTTCACTGCAGATACGAAATAAGAATGGGACATATATCCTTATATCAATGAGGAGATCATCCCAATTTCTCAACTATAAAATTTGTCTCCAATCTCCATAGTTCCTAAACTTATACTAGGGAACCGTCTTATCCAAAAATCTGCATACCGATGAATTGTTTCGGGAGAACAGGTGATTCATCTAGCGAGCCTTAGTAGAAGAAAAACATCTTAAAAAGAACTTGCAGCTTATGAAGCTAAAGCCTAAAGTTGTAGTAATATCTGACAGAATGCAAACAGATGTTCTAGACCTTAACTTCTGCTGCTTCATGATGTACTGGACCCAAGGGCTACAAGCCTACAACAAACCAAGCTTTTTGTTGCAAGCAATAATTTACCAAAATGGTTGGAATCAACCAAAATGTGGGGGCGCACTCCCACGCAAGTGATATGTAGCCACTGATAACAACCTTTTAGCTATCATTAATAACATCACTCCAATGCGTCAAAATACTCCTTATATGGCAAGCTAAGGATAGAATGTACACAGTCTTAAGGGTGCCGTAAACAAGCACAGATCCCAATTTCTAATATTATAGGACCATTTGGTACCAAACGCCTAATACTCCTTCTATTGAGATGGCAGAGTCATTTTTAAAACCATAAGTAACACCTCTTACCCCCATATTGTGGACACAAAGATGACCTTTCCGAATAATTTAGAAAACAGAATCATGTCGAGAATTGGATCAACTCAAAACAAAGACAAAAAAAAAACACACATTTTAGCAATAGGGTCTTGGTGCTTATACGGCGGCCCCAAGACCAGAAAGAGACTGATTTTCCCTAATACAAATTCATACAATGCAAATATCTGAAAATTAGAAGAAATTTGCTAGTGCAACTAATTTATACTTTGGCTTTTTAATTTAGAGACAATGATAGCAAAATGACTCGGTAAACTTGTGCGCAATTCTTATATTGTGACATAGCAGTCCGTCAATGCAATTCTTGACGCAATTTTTACAGTAAATTATCCGGGAACAGTCTCTCTACGTTTTCAACATAGGTCACCCCCTCCCATCACCTCACTTTAATTTTCAAGGACGAACAGCACACTGAATTTTAGTAAATGTTTTCGAATCCATTGCCACGAAAACTCGAGACAGAAAATCGACACATCCAAATCAAATCCTCCAACAAGACATTTACCAGTTATTCAGAAACAACCTCTCTACATTTCCAGCATAGGCTTCCGAAAATCGGTTTTCATGCCTAAACCCTAACTTTCCAATCAACTGAGCTTAGAATTCGACACAGAAAATCAACATATCCAAATCAAATAATCAAACAAGACATTTTTGCAGTTCTTCCCTCAAAATTAAGGATTCCACCTACCTAACCCTCTCTCTTTAACATGAAATATTCCGTTCGGATACAATAAGATCGCTCAATTGTTCAATTTCATTCGGGTAGCAGACGATGTTGCAAAAATTTTGACAAATTAAACGTGAAATTGAAGATTGTTATAACGAGCAAAAAAAGGAAAATCAAACTCGGAATTTGATCAACAAGGCGGAAATTGAAGTGCGCAGAGATTAAGGAGAGAGAAGATACCTAGAATTATGAATTGCTTATGGAGGAAGCTACTTATTCCCGCCTTCTTATATTCCGACAGTGTGTGATACTGATCATTTCTGTAATTTGTAATTTGTAATTTGTAATTACCGGCGACTGTTCTTTTTAAGTGCCGGTCCGACAGACCGAATAGGTGAGCCAAACGCTAGCACGGCTCACACGTTGGTCTAATGGTTAATAAATCAAAACAAAAAAATATAGACTCAAACAATATTCCATTTAAAAGCTGGCAGATTACGTTTAAGCTAATGTTTCACCATAAGTCGAGACAATACTGTTTCAGCTACTGGTTCACCATAAGTCGAGGCAATGTCTCTTGTAACTTATTGTGAGACGGTCTCATACAAGACTTTGTGAACAGACTTTGTTATACGGAACACAAATCTCGAATGATACAGTGTCTACGATGAAACCATAAATATATCAAATCCAAAATACGGTATGGTTTTTGAGGTGGTATTCACCACCAAAGTTCAAACTTGCCAATGTGGCTATGTTTCTTGGGTATAAAATAAAATAAAATCCAAGATAGTATGTCACTATCATATAATACTCCCTCTATTTCTACCAATTTTATAAGTTAAACTAAACGTAAAAGTTCAATGGAATGACGGGAGTAACTAGTTTGTAATAAAGACTGGAAAATGAAGTGAAGCTTGAGCTATCTTCAGTCCAAGCAGCAACAATCAAATTCCAGTCTGGGAAAATCCATCACACAACACAAGTCTAACGCCCCGAAAAATTTCGGGTCATCGGAAGGACTCGGGATTCGTCAGTCGACCAATGACGAAATCGAGACAAGGTTGTCGTCGACATCAGTAGCTACGTTAATTAGCTGAACGCAGAATAACCATGGCCTCGGCAACTTTCTTCATTAGAGCATCAGGAGACTCAACAAGGTGCAACACTTCACTTTGGTCCATTATCTCCAAGATCAAACCAGTCACTTTTACTGCATGCTCAGGCTCCAGACGTTCCACCAATGGGTATAAATGCTCCCTTAGCATCTACAATGGTCAAAAGTTACAATAACATTATTAGTAAACTTAATTGTTAATGACATCAATTGTTGAAAAAGTTTAAGGCGCAATTGTAAGTTTGTGATGTGAGATAATTTGCATGTACGGGTTATCGATAGGCTAAAATCTATCACCAATATGTCAAATCAACAATAAAAATTCGATTACACTTTTTGACTAATGGTCAAATTTTACTAAACCTTGATGACAGAACCATCTAACATAAAAACATATCATGACCATTAAGCTAAAGTAAATTATACTCACTAAACCGATTAGGCGATCATTACCACAATATATATTCTTTTATCTTGGAGGCCTACGTATGTAGACTCATGTATTTAGTGAACTTTATGATCAGACCGTCTTATACGAGTTTCTATAATCAAGGAAAAGAAAAGGAGCATTACCACACGTTGTTCCTCAAGAGAGGCAGCAGCAAGAGAAGATGTAAGTGATCCCATTGAAGTATCATTGCCAGTCATGGGCACTCCAGCAGGTGTATCTAAAGGCATTGACATTACAGGGCTCGCAATTCCTTGGGTAGCCACAACCTGATCATTGCTATTCCGCCTGTCGGCGTTGGTGTCGGCCGAGCGTCTCAAAGCCTGACCACCATTGCGATTTGTGGCCTACATTTATACAAAGAAAAACATCGTTTATCATATGTGGTCAGATAGATTATACGTGAAACTGTTTCATACAACACAAAATCTATTACACAATTAGAAGATCGTAACGTTTCAAAAATGTTTGGCAAAATAAGAGTCCAACGTGACAATTCTTTTTTAATATATGATACTACCAAAAATAACCCTTCTCTTACAATTAGCCAATTTCACGTACATGGTTAAAAGATACAGTACATTAAAAACAGAACAAAGGGAATTTACCTGTTGTTGGTGATTTCCACCTCTCCTACCACCAGAGCGTTGCCCCGGTACTTCAGGCCTCTGAAGGTGATAAGGAACCATAAAATTCGGCACGACTCCGGGAAGGATACCTGGCAACGGCTGGTGCTGAAACCGATATCCCGCGGCCTGAGGAAGCATTCCCGGAGAACTGGGACTAAAATAGAACGGTTGAGGCACTATCCTTGGCGGTAAATGATAAAATCCAGGCATCATTCCTACAGGATGAAGTGCCATTCCTCCTTGTTGAGCAAAACGAGCCTGAAAAACAAACACAAATTGCATTATACACACAAATTACTTCGCGTACTACTTTAATCCCTCGATTCTTTTCATTTGTTAACGTCTAGTTTGAATAGCTCGCACATATTTAAACCGAATTTTAGCAAATGAACAGAACGACAGAGCTAGGGAGTACATTATATGCATATAATTTATGAAGTGTATATATACCTGTAGCCTGGCTTGTCGATCTTCTTTGCGTTGAGCAATTGCTACATATAAAGGCTTACTCCCAACCATCTTCCCATTCATCGCAATTTTCTAGAAAATTTAACATAAAAGATTTTTATTGATTATCAAGCTCAAGGATCATTGTCAAACAGAGGTTTTACTATTACGCAACAGTTCAAAACGTGATGTTAAAGTGTTTCATACCGCTAATGAAGCTTCCTCAGGGGTAGAGAAGGACACAAATCCGCAACCTTTGCTCGCGCCATGAGCATCAACCAGAACCTAAATGTAGCAAATTAAACCATAAAGATGTTATACGACACCAACGAAAAGATAACAAGAACTTTTAGGTGTAAACGTCTTACACAACTTCTTGATATTCAAAACACGTCATTGATCGTCTTGTATAAATAGTGTCTAGCTTATTCTTTTTTAATACCACGTGACGGCTTTGTACTAAAACTAAACACAATTCACTGAATAAAATCACACCACCATGCAACGCATGAAATCCCACTACAAAAGCAACATTTACAAAATTACAAACAGTAGATAATATATGAAGTACTCATACCTTGCATGATGTTACAGTGCCATACTCTGAAAATAGTTCCTTCAGTTTTTCTACATTAATATCATCATCGATATTTTTCACATATAAATTGGCAGCTTGTAATTTCTCATAACGGCTCCTCCGTTCTTCCTGAAATTTAACTCTTAACTCTGCCTCTCTTTCGGATTTCCTTTGCGCCCTCCCAACAAACCAAACTTTATCATCATGGGTAGTGTCATTCAAATTCTCAATAGCAGCAACAGCCGAATCATGAGTCTCAAAGTTTACAAACCCGAAACATCTACACTCGCCACTCTTATCCTTCATCACTACAGCACTAGTGACGGAACCATGCTCACTGAAGGTTCTCATAAGATCTTCATCGGTACAAGTCTGTGATAAATTTTTCACATAGACATTAGTAAACTTTGGTGATCTGTTGCAACTGCTTCTTTCATTGCGCCGTACATGATGTCCAACATAAACTTGTTTCCCATTTAGCAGCATGCCATTTAAACGATCTATTGCATGTTGTGCAGCAGACTCTTGCTCATACTGTACGTACCCATAGCCTTTAGATTGACCTTTGCTATCAACTTCAACCTTGCAGGATAATATAGTACCAAAAGCAGCAAATGTGTCGTGCAACAATTTGTTGTCTATAGAAGAATCAAGATTCTTAATGAACAAATTAGCCTTCCCACTTTTCCGAAGGCTCGGATCGCGATGACAATGCATAATCCTCATAGGTCTCCCGTTGACAAGTTTGTAATTCAAGGTTTCCATAGCAGTTGTAGCTGAGGAGAGCAATTTTTAAGTTAGAGAAAAACTGTTTCAGACATACACATACAACAATGTATTTTTTTTTACAAGTGCACAACTTTAAAAATTAAAGTACACACTATTATCCTTAGGATCACATGTAATCATTTATGTACACCAGTTTAACGAACCAGAGTAGAAAAAAGAAGGAAATAAACTTACATCGTTATTGGTAGAAAAAACAAAAAAAAAAAACTCTAAAACAAAGAATAAAAATTACGTAATAAAACATATACATGCATAACAGCTCGAGTTCAAATCGTGTTATATTCGACCTTTCACAAACACTATTGCAATATAATCATGTTATACATTCTCGTTTGGATAAAGGTATCTAATATAGATTCAATATTTGCAAAGATTTGTTGAACAATATAACATTTTTTAAGAACACAAATTTACTCAACCCAAAACGCTTTTACGAGCACGACTATCTTAATATAAGATGATTCATCGCACCAAATAGTTAAAATGCAATAACACACTAGTGGATTAAAAAGCTAAGTAGCTAACCATGATCCCGAGAACTGAAATTGACATAACCATAGCCGAGAGAATTCTGTTGAATTAAATCCCTGCAAATTCTTACGGACATCACTGGTCCCACTTGGCTGAAAAGATCATATAGTTGCGTTTCAGTCACGCTCTTATCCAGATCACCCACATACAACGATAGTTCACCAAAACTCGTCACCGTCAAATCTCTAGCATTGATAACACTAGTAGAAAGTGGTTGTTGCAAGTGGTTTATATCCGAATTTAGATCTCCATTCATCTCGGTTTTCACGACTGTCGCAATTGCCTCATCAGACGCCATACTCTAATCAAATAAAACAAATTTTGATGAAATTAGAATAAAAGGCATAACAATCAAGTTTTTCAACAAATTATTAACAGTTTATGTCCCGTATGATCTAACTAATCTTGTACCTTTAGGTGTATTACCAAAACGTATATAAAAATAATGGAAAAAGAAAACACTATTCATTGACCTGTTAAGCTATACTAGTAGTATATTTCACATTTCTTAGTGAACAAATCAATCATTCTAAGTCAAATTAGTACTTTATGCCATTAGAATAAAATACATGTCACAACTTAGAATATAATATGGATGAGTTATATGTCTACGGCTAACTAGTATACACTCTTCCAAATTTACAAGACCGCCTCATACGATGAGACCACTCATATATCTCAAAAGTAACCAATACTTTTCAAAACTAATTTACTTCAAAAGAAACATGTCAAATTCAAAAATAACTTATCGAGTGGTCTCATACGAGAAGCAGCTCACCCTAAAAACATAATAGATTTCTAATACTCCTATTACAATAAAATCACCCACACTTCTACTCTAGAGTTGATCTAATTACATAAATCAATTCCATGGTCACTTATGTACATATAAATATCATGTACATAAATATCACCACATGTTACACACTTACACGTATCAAAAGTTTTCAGAGTTGTATATTGCTATCGACGGAAATTCTTGATACATTAGGTCGACAAAGTAATTTTACTAGCAAAAACACGACCATGAACGTCTATAATAAAAAGTAAATTTCTTATTCTTGATTGAACATTTCAACATCATTCAATCAATACCAATATATCTCCTAGAACATTGTACTTCTATTAAGTTCACACATCATCACAATCATTATTCTCGAGTTAACAAAATCATTGATCAAATCAAACCAATCATTCGTAACACTAACACAAAAAATCCACAATCTCATACCATATCGATACATGTATGTTATCGACTCGTCACCATCATAGACAAAACGCTGATTAAAACACCCAAAACGTACTAAAATTACAATTACAATTACTCGCGACACAAATTATAATTGAATTACTCTCAATCAATTATAACAACAAGACCTAAAAAAAAATAAGAACAAAAACAAATCATGATAATCATCGTGAATTCACAATCATACAAGTTTATAAATCAACAGATTATTTACCTCTCGAAAATTGTCCGAAATTCCTCTTGAAAAATCTACCACAAACAACATATATAGACGAGATTAAATTAATTACTAACGTAATCGAATTAAACAGTAAAATTTCAAAAAAAAAATTATAAAGATAAAAATTAACAAACGTAAGAAAAGATTGTTTTCAATTAATTTTTGCAAATTAAAGTTGACGAAATTTGAGACGATTTAATTGATCGTAACCGTCCGGCCAACGGCTTCGCCAATGTATGTGCCGTAAAGGTGGCGTAAAGGAGGTTGTACCGGTGGTATGCCGGTTGTAACACATGAGATAACGGTTGTGCTTCTCCGTTTAATTTTCCGTTATAAACGAATCGCGGTGGAAAAGTGATGGTACGACATCGGAAAGTGACGTAATCAAGACGGTTTTATCCTATAAAGCCGTCGTTAAAGGAGGCTGAGCAGGCGGAGCGCCGCCCCTGTTTTCCGCACAAAAACAGAGGAGGAAGAGAGAGAGTGAGAGAGAGTAGTACCTGAGGCGGAAGTGACGACGGTCGACGCCGCGAATGGCGGATGAGGAGCGGTTGTTCGACGGTGGCTCGCCGGAGGAAGTGGTGGACGAAGAAAGTGGAGAGGTTGGAGAATTGAGTGAAAATCAAGTTTTATTTTGTTATTTTAGGGTTTTTGTGGTAATTATTATGGTAATTACACTTTTTAGACCAAAATCTGATTTATTTACAAATATATTATTTCAAAATAAGAAGAAAATAAATTTTGTAGGAAAAAATAGGTATTTCTTCCTAATTATTTTGATATTTTTCCTCTTTTGTCCTTGCCATAAAATCTTTTGGTATGGTATGTGATCATGGGAGGATTGTGATCATGATTTATTTCTTTGTTTATTTGTAGTCCTTTAATCTTTTGTTACAAAATCTCATCTAAGATGGGTCATGTATGGTAGAAATGTAATTTTCCGATATGATCTGAATTAATCTAATTTGATTTGATCTGATTTGTTAAAAAAATTAATTGAATTTAGACGAATTAATAACAACAAATAGATTGGATTCATCAATTGTTATCTTGATACTTTTGATATTATCTGGTTTGATTTGGATGAATTTGAATCACTGTTTATAAAGTTAAATTCATTATATTAAACAAAATCAGATTCATTCATACTAGATCAGATCATATCATCATATTATAAAGATGTAGTTGAATCATACATCGTATTTATTGATAAAAATTGTTCAGTTTCACATATATTGGTCTATTCCACATACATTAAACAACTAATTATTTCGTGTTACTTGATTATACAAATAGTTTAAACAACAACAAAAAAATAGAAGAAAGTGTGAAACACAATGTGAAATTGTCTAATCGGTTTTTTGTTAATTTCTTCTTTAAGTTTTGATAAGTTTGAAACTTTATTGTTTCATACTTCCCACATTTGCAACAAGTTGAACTTGGAGAGTTGGAGGATCAAGGTTGACCTAGCGGTACATGTCAGAAAAAATAAGTTGAACTTCGGAAAAATTAAGTACACAAGTTAACAAAACTTTTTTTGGTTGTCTGCTTTCCTATGCATCAAAGTACATATGGTGATACGGAGTATTCATCTCAAATACTCTGTATAGTCGTATAGCCCAAGTCTAACTAAGTCTAATTCGTCTCCAATTCTCCATTGAAAAAAAAGTTAAGAGTCTATAATATTATAGTACTCCAACGGAAGTTAGTTACTCCAAGGCTGCAAGCATAGCATATGTTTTGATGAGGTTCAGATTGGTTCAAATGAACCACATCACGCAGTGTTTAATAGAGTTAATGGTTTTTTTTCACCTAAAGTTCAGTGATTTTCAATATTTAATTAGTTCAGCTCAAATCACATCGGATGCTTAAGATCGAATCATTAAGTTAAAATTCAATTATAGAGAGCTTCAGTATTAATATTGAAAAAAAAAAGGGGGACAAAAGGGCTAGATTTGTGTGATTACTTCATTAGTTTCCCACGGTGAGACCTTTTCAAACAGTACAAAATGACCTTGGACCTATTCCCATTTACAATACCAAGTGAGTTTTTGTAGAAACCAAAACACCATAAGGGTAAACTGGTAAGTCGGAGCCAATATACACTCTACAACAGCACACACCATCTACACTCAGCAAACAAAAATCGCCCTCGAGGAGATACAGAGAATCGAAGAAATGGACAAAGATACGAGCCAGTTACGGAACACCCAATGTCTCCTTAATAGTGCTAAAAATTGAAGAATTTTGCCCAAAGCTGAACCCAAACCCTGATAGCAGCTCACCACTATCATATGCCTGCAATTTTGCTTCTTCAGCTTCTTTTTTCATATCGATTTGTGTATAAGCCTGAATGACAAACAAAAAGAGTAAAGGAAATGGTAACAAAAATAAATACATCTGAGAACATGACACGATCAGATCAGTTCACAGGGATGCACAACTGGTGTACATCACTAGTCCTGTAAACAATGTAAAGTGATACATGTCACACTGTTCAAATTACCTCGGCTTGTTCTCTAGGATCAGCCAGCTTTGGAATATATTTCAGAGCTTCGATCTTTTCTTGTGCACCAATGCAAGCCTCGACAAAGGGCTTATAACCTAAATGGAGCCAACATTAAAGTAAACAAACAGGATCATTAGAGGAGGAGAACATCAAATAAATAAATAAACAAAAAAAGGAAAAAGAAAAACAAAGGAAAGGCCTACCACTAGGTGGTCTCTTCTCCTTTGAAAACTTTTCCAAAGCATCCCAATCTCTAATTGTAGCTAACGCAAAGGCTTTTAGCCAATACCACCTTTTCTCAGAAACCTGGTATCAAATAAGAGTAATAAGTGAGCATGGGAAATCAGAGAGAAAAATATTAATCAAACATGGATGAATCTTACAAACCTTGAACTCTGTTTTAACCTTCAGAGCAGCTCGGTGATTTCCTAGTACAATGCAAGTCCGTATAGTATCACTGATGCTTGAACCTACAAAGATGGCTTGCTTTGTTGATACTTCTAGCTCATGTTGCATTCTTTTGGAACACAAGACATAGACATGATGTTAGTACATGACCAAAACAACACTTTTAAGACAACAACGATAAGAAGACGGGAAAAAAGGAAGTCAAGAACCATTTTATTTTGGGGGGGGTAACCAAAACAGGAATTACAAGAATCACCAACCAGCACCTACAGGTCTACAAGTACTCAAATATCGTTCCTGCTAACCTACGTCCAACCATTGTTTTCCCCTCATATTCTGCTTAGCCTATCTTGTGTTCAAAGTTTATATGTTTTTTTTCAATATTTTTGAAACCTTTTTATTTATTTTGACGACTTTATCAAACTTTCTTTGAAAGTGTTTAAATACTCCTAAAAGGTTTACAACGTTTTGAAATTTCATGGCGTACACAAGACGGTTACTAGA
>JBBYHQ010000009.1:4012470-4030126 GCA_038382645.1 Spergularia azorica
CTAAAATGTTTGTATATGTATAACAAAAAAATAGTAGTACGTAATAGACGGGTTTGCCAACCGTGAATGTCATTACGGTATACACACTTAATATGCCTAATATATTGACAAAATTATAATTGTGAGTGAGAAATGACTCCGAATCTATAATTATGATACGAACAGTCGAAAGATACGTATACATTCTAATTTACCCATCACTTCTCAACCTAAATATAAAGTCTTTTCGTGCTTAATAATCACATTACTCAACACCGTTTTCGACTTTTCTCTGCCCTCCCACTTCCCCCATTCCTCTCTAGCCAAGACGCCAACCCAACTTACCCAACCCTCATCACCACCGCCACCTCCGTACGTATCTCTTCTTTAACTTTGATTTTTTTTTTTTTGTGTTGTTTTTCTTAGTTTTTTTATTACAGTAATTTCTGCTCAAAACTAAAGGAATATAATATGTATTGGGGGTTTTAGGAGGGTTTAGCAGCGGCCCAAGAAATGCCGAGAACAACAACAATAGAGTGCCCAGGTTGCCCGCCTTTACGCGCTCTCACCTTTGATTCTCTTGGCCTTGTTAAAGGTATATATTATTTGCTGACTTTTTTTTCTATTTTATTGTAATTTGGGGTTTATTGTGATTAATTATGATGTGTTTTTGTTATTTTTTTTTGTTAATTTTGGTTTGAGTAATCAGTAAGTGAAGCTCGGAGTAAGGAAAGTGGGGTTCTTAAGGTTGTCAAGAGATGGGGTGACCCTGACTCCTCTAAAGCTGTGATTGCCGCTTCTATCGATGACCGTAAATCGAATCCTGTATGTCATTTTCTCCCCCATTGTGTTTTAGCTTCTTATGTGGACACATAAAAACATGTTTAATTTGTGTGAAATTTATGTGTTATAATGTAGCTGGGTCAATTGGGGCAACTGATAGCTCATTGTAATGATTCACGCAACTTTTCTTTTCGCGGTTTTGTGGTCATACATATTGCTTTGGTGAGGTTTGGTTAGAAGTAATAAGCATTACAATGGAATGGAATGAAATTGGTACAGACATGTGAGAATTGAGAGGGAGAAAGAGGACTCGCAAGGTGGAGGAAGTAATTGATTACATCCAATGATGTAATGGCGATTACATGGGTTTAGGTGGAACAATGATTATTACCGTAGTTTACTGAAGCTCTTGTAGCCAAACAAACCCTCTTTGTTAAGAAATACTCTGTAATCTTTAGGGAATATTTATTGTTTTGCAGAATTAGTAGGTTTGCGAGGAGTTGGTAGTTAAAGCTCATAAAGTCATAAAGATCGTGTCTTTTCACACCACTGCTTAGGAAGTAGTATAATCTTTGGTGAGGTTTAGAGCCTTAAGAGGAGCAGCATGATGATTGTCATTTACATAGGTGATTGTAGTCTTGGCTGTCTAAGCTTAGCAATATTCTTGTCACGTATAACTCGAACAACTTGATGGTTGTGTACGTAGATTGGTATGAGATATATTAGCTCTGTTGGAGCTGCTTCTGACTGGTGATGTTTTGTTGCTACAGTTACTCGCGGTTGCTAGGAAAAATAGCTTGGTGAGTCTTCTTCCTACTAGAGCAAATGTCATTGTTTATTTCTATTGGTGTTGCGTGATCTTTAGTTGTTATGGTGCATGACTCTCTGTAAATTCTTGTACCATCCAGATTGAAGTATTGAGTCCAGTAACCGGAGAGGTCTACTTTTCAGTTTCCAATGATTCTGCCAGTTCGGAAGAAGATCCCATAGCTGGATTGCATTTGTTTAAAAAACAGAGGAAAGACTTACCATCAAGGTATGATATGCTAAGATGCCCTTTTGATGTCGTTTATACCACAATGGCAAGAAGGGTGGATTTTTCTGTTATTGTGTTCGGGTTGTGTTGATCTGGTTTGATACAAAATAGAGCTAGAAGTACTGTGGTGTTTGATTATTATGCACGCTGTGTCTATGTATGTAATCAGGTCCTGCAGCTTGCTGACTTGTACGACTAAGGGGAAAGCAAGCTTGAGTACAGCTGAACTTCATACTGGATCTGCATCTTTGGATTCTAAGGAAGCATGGGATGTGTGCACTTCTGGTGAGATTTGCTGTAGTAAAGTACATGATGATGAAGGCTATTCCGTGTTCGGAGGGTGAGTCTGCCAACCCAGAAAACCACTTTATAGAAGGACAGAAGGATTATATCCATTTAGATGTACTGTGGAGCAATTTGCTATGTTTTTTATGCACTAAAATTGTAGTTTATTATAAATGTTTCAGGAAAGGTGTTGAACTTAACATGTGGGATCTTGAGAACACTACTAAAATCTGGAATGCTAAATCTGTAAGCTTCGAGTAATTTGTTACACAATACCTGCCTTCAACTCAATTTTCTTGTTCCCTTAACTCCATAGGTGCTATATGTTTTACTTTGATGACCTTTTGCAGCCACGTGCAAACAGTCTTGGAATCTTTACTCCGACGTGGTTCACATCTGTGACCTTCCTAAGCAAGGACGATCACCGTAAGGTTGTCGCTGGTACTAATTATCATAAGGTAAATGTTGTGTTTGGTTCTTTAAGTTAAATGTACTTCTTTGTGAGCTACTAAATTTCGAGAAAGTGTGGCATCTGTGTAGTTTAGTTAAGAGTTCCCCCAAAAGACTATCAATATTCACAGGCGAGATTTATGGCTGCAGTATTATAAATTCCATTTTGTGAGGATATGCATATAGAGGAATGTGCATCTAGGTATTTTTACTATTGGAGTTTGCTATCCCCTGATGGCAGTTCTCCCAGAGAAGGGTTTAGTGTGTGCGTTAATTTGACATGATTTGAATTGATTTGTAGACTTGTCGACTGAAAATGGTTAGAGGTACATCTAACAGCTATTAGATTTCCGTCCGCAAATGCAGATCTCATCTTTATTGACACCGTTGCCTAGGAAGCATATGTTGATCAAGTTACCTGACATACGGGGAAATGCTTTTCTTCTGACCATCATTTGCCTTTGTATGTTTGTTTGTGATAGGTTCGAATCTATGATATGTCAGCGCAGAGAAGACCTGTGATATCAGTTGATTTCAGGGAGACACCAATTAAAGCAGTCGCGGAAGATTTGGATGGAAATACAATATATTTTGGTAATGGAGCTGGTGATCTGGCCTCTATTGACATACGCACAGGTATTTTGGATCTATTTACTGATGAATATGAACTGTATGTTTGCCCTGAAAATTAGTTTTTTCAGACTTTGGATCAATTGAAGGTATATTTTTTTTTTTTCCTTAATCCATGATTAAATGAAGAAAGATATCTACATCATTTTATAATTAGGAAAAAACATTTATTCTAAAAGAGCAGTTATCTACAATAAATTGACAATAATCAAAGACTTGTGTTTTATGGTATGATGCGACAGGCAAGTTACTGGGATGCTTTGTGGGAAAGTGTTCTGGAAGTATCAGATCCATTGCTAGGCATCCAGATCACTCTGTAATTGCAACATGTGGTAAGCACATACAATATTGTTTTGTCCAATTGTAATTGCAGTTTTTCTGTCATTCTCCAGTGTTTGCCTTTCTTGTTCCTTTCTTACTTTGAGAGGATAAAAAAAGCCTGCCTTGGCTGTGCCTATTTCCTTTCCATACAGAGAAATATCGTCAATGTCTAGGTTAATTCTCTGTTTCCAAAAGCTGTATGCAGCTTCATGGTTGATCTATTTCCCTTTTGACGCAGGTTTGGACAGTTACTTGCGTGTTTGGGATATCGAGTCCAGGCAGCTTCTTTCTAGTGTATGTTCTTTTTTTTTTTTTTAGTGAAAGTTTTAGGCAATTTGACTGCTCTGTGGCCTCTGTCATGTACTGATAATTTCATGCTTCTTTGACCTTTTGATGGAGAGAAATGGAAAGGAGTGGAAAGTGAAGATTTTAATTTATGTTGTGATTGTTTGGATAGCATAAACAAATGGCAGGGTGAGGAACAAAAGAATGAAAAAAGTTAAGTGAGAATGGGGGGTTGGGGTTGGGGGGACGTAGTTTTTCCAATCACTGGAGGAAGGGATCTATTATAGGGGAATGAAAATGGTGCATTCCATTTCTTCCCCCCTTCCCTTCCCCCAAATGGTAGAATCCCCCCTTTTCCCCTCCCTTGATCTCTCTTTCCAATCAAAAGTGTATATACAAGAGGTTCTTCACCTATCGAGCATATAGAAGGGACACCAAGGGGTGACACCCATTTACAGAACAAGTGGAGAAAGTTCCCTCTTTCTTAATAGGATTGAATAAGATCTTTGTAGGAGTATCAGGGGAAAGAGGGTAGTTACTATCTAGTGGATAAATATTTGGCCATAGCTTACTGGACAGCATACCGCTTGCATGCTGTTACTGCTACTGTGTGGTTGAAATTTGTTTCTGATAAAAGAGGTGCTATGGGGAGGTGTAGGATCCCCGGAGTATTATCTGGTATTTCTTCTATCAGACAAGAATTTTTTACTATTAGCCTTAGAAACAGATTACAACAACAGAGAACAAGAGTGCTCCGTAGTCCATGTAGTGCTTAGCTATGAAACCAAAGCTGTCAAGACTAGCATGGAATTCTCCAGGGTTATAACTTTAAGTTCAAGTGTTAGGGAATAAAACTATATACACTATTAAGAAATAGCTAGAAGTCTTGAAAGAAAACAGGTTGTAGGGAATTAGAGAACTTGAAAATGTTGACTTACACTCAACTTGCTTCTCCTTATTATGTGAACCTATGACCTGGTCAATAACCATAGCTTCTATCCAAGGCTTCTTTTTGTCACAACTGACTGCTTCTTTACTCATTTTTTTTGACAATCTGGAGGGGTATCGTCACAACTAACTACTTCTTTTCTCATTATTTTTTGAGAATCTGGTGGGGCATCGTCACAACCTCTATTCTCATTATTTTGTATCATATTAGTTCCTCAGGACCCATCATGTGATCATCAAACAAATTCACATCATTCAATTCAATGCTTCAAGGTCATGTGCCAAGTGAAGATTATTCAAAAGGATACCTTCCTCTAAGAAATGCTCTTCATTCAGCACATAATCGCCTCTTTCATTATGTGAGTTAGACCAGGCAGACTCCCCATCTTCCATGGTCAACAGGAAGATTATTGAGCATAGTTGATTTTGCAAACATTTTGAAGGGGGTTACCTAGTGGTCCAATTGCAGTTCTAGAATTTTCTAGAACTTTGATTTCATTTTGGGTTGGTATACACTATTTTGGCTTTTGTTTCGGGAACAATTGAAAATTTGAAGTTATTGGTATAGTGAATGGAAGCTCAATTCCATGAAATTTGAGTTGCTTTGTGGATGTTGTATCTGCACATCCTCGTCTTCAGATGGTTCATGAAGTAGGAAATTGAAGGATTTATGATAGGATTTATAGACAAATGATCATAGATCAAATTAGAACCGTAAAAATGAGAAAACGAATGTAGATCAGGCTCAGATTTGAGTCTATCCTTACTATGACAAGATCCTTTGTAACATGTTAGGCAGTCTGTCTTTGTTTCAAGAGCCGTTACTTGTTGTCAGACAGGGCACTTTACAGCTGTGTTGATGTTCTCTTCACCTATTTTCTGCATAAATCTAGCTGAACATCTCTTGTCTTAACAAGGTTCTATGTTGCCTTACTGATATGTGTAATGTGCTTATTGTTTTACATCTCTGTTGGCAGGTATACTTGAAGCAGCACTTAACCAATGTGCTATTTGATTCCAACTTTTCTGATGAAGGTTAGTCTCTTGGTCTCTATGCAGTTGAATGGTCCATTTCTATAGTTTGTTCAAGTAAATTTTTTTTTTTTTTTTTTTTTTTTGAAGTCTTGTAAGCAAGTAAAGTTAGGGAAGCTTTGAAATCTACTTTTGCAGTGGAAACTACTTTTATGGTGTAATGAATTGTTGATGTATTGGAATAAAGTAAAATGATTGACTAAGCAAGCAATCCACTCTTATATTGTGAAGTAGCACTGAGTCGACCCAATTTTTATCGATATATTCATTGTGGGTCATCTGGGAAATTCCAAACATAGGGATAAAGGCTACTTACATCTAACAACCCCTTTCCCTTTTCTTGTTGTAGGCGGGAGCCATTTAGGCATTAGGGTAATGTTGTTGTTGCAATGAGGTGTTAATGTGACACACATTATGTGAGATAATAGGTTGTCACACTAAGGGGTGTCCGCAAAACCATCTTCCTCACATTGTTGATGTGAACCACCCAATTTTTTAGGAAGGGGGAGGGGTTTGTCGGTTGGGGGGTGGGGGGTGGGTGGTTGAGCGTATGTGGAGGATGAGGAAAGCATGTGAGAAGGATCGCACATCACCCACTGGCCACTGGTATAGACTTGCATTCCATCTTAATAAACGCAGTAAGAGAAGCGCACATCTTTTTGTCTGGAAATTGAGTTTTTTTGGTCTTTCATCTGTTTTTCCTCCCTTTGCCTTCTTCGTTCTCGCGAAGTAATTGGATCATCATTTGCATCACTAAATGTTGTTTCCGCTTACATATGATCACTAATTCCAAAGAGGCATCATAGTGGATTTTGTCCTATATCTCCCTGCTTCTCTCACTTCCCATTGCTCTCTCTTTTGTTCTCGTATAAGTGTTGTGGCAGACTGGCAGTGGAGACTAGGTCTATGTATGAGTTTAATGACTATGTTAGACTATTATATTGTCCATATCATAGAGATTGAGTTATGAGTCGCCAACCCCAAATCGTTTTGGGGCACAGCCTTTTGTCGTTATTGTAGTTGTGAGCGAGAAATTACTGCTCCATAGCCATTAGTGGCAGAAGTCATTCTTGGTGCGTTGTAAAGTTTAATGAAGTTATCATTTCCTGCTGAGGATAGATGGAAATGGGACATGTATAATTCATGTGAATCTGTTTACAGGCCATAACCATTGTTTTCTGGTAAAATAACTCATTGAAATTGTTTTAACTTGAACAGAAACGGCAGTAACTGCCCCAGTTCAAGCTGAAGAAGAGGTTCCAGAAACCACGGAGCAACCGTCAGAAAATGAAGACGAAGCCCTTCCAGTAAAGAGGAAAAAGGCTCCTAAAGATGGCCATGAAGGCAAGAAGAAAAAATCCAAGAAGAAAGCAAAGAAGTCGAAGACCGATGATGATGACTCATGAGTCATAATAGCTGGATGTTTGGAGATCAATTTTGGAGCTGAGCATAAACTTGATGTATTCTAGAGACAAAGCTAAAGATACGGTGGTTAGTTTTATGTATTCGTGATTTTCTTTATTTTTGTTTCAAGTGAAGCAGACTGGTTTAAACCTAATTTATCTTCATCAAGGACCAATGCCGATTGGCATTACATATCGCGTCACCTTTCTTTACAAGTTCTCCCCTGACCCCGTCACCTTTCTTTACTCGTGCACTCATACGAGATTTATGATCTACTTTTCGGGTGGTAATCTGGTTCATCCTAGTTTAAATCGACAATAAAGTTAAGATGGAGTGAACGAAGTAGACAGTTGGGTTCTCACCACTTCACCAGTATCACCTGTGAGTTATCATTCTGATCGTGGTATTCCTTATCCAAACTTTTCAGAACGTAGGTTGAAGACGGTGTCGAACTGTTGATACATCACATACAGGCGTCCAGCATTGTATAAGTTTGATTCAATCAACTTCCATTCTTAAAACGATTCAAAATCTAGAATATTACTGTAACTAAGATGGTGATGATCCCGTAGTAAGTTACTAAGAATAGTCTCATACGATTCATAGTGAACTTGCTGTAGAAATGCTAGAACTAAAATTCTGAAGGAATTGAGCTGACTAAAATCTCAGTTTCGAACGAATTTCTATAGTAACAGGTATAGTTTTCGGATGTTACAAGATTTTTATTCTTTCCAAGGAGGATTAGCCAAGCTAAGGTAAAACGAGAATTTACATGACCGGGAAACCAGAGCAAGGAGCATCTGACCTGTATCCTGCACATTCACAATATGATACAAAGAAGTAAGGAAGTTACAAGACTTGGGATTTTGCTGAAGATTTGTAGGACTTTACGTTGTCTGTCTCCTACGAATATTCAGGACGGCGTCTGCACATGCATTCCGGCACTGGATAAGCAATAACATCTCGGTCTCTTTTTCCAGTCCTAGGTTCCGGCTGCCCTCGAGACTTCTCATGCAACCTCCTTATGGTGGCTCCAAATTGAGCTTCAGATAGCAATGAATCATCGTAGTATGGAAGCATCATTCTTTTGTTAAGCTTTATGTATTTCCTGTGCCCCGAGTAAGCCCTATGACCCTTCACATAGTTCAAAAATTAAACTGTCAGAAAATTAATCCATGTAATGTTAGTTCATGACAGGAAGCTAATTTCTGCTGTACTTAGTCGTGAAAGGAGGGGTAAATCACCTGCATTGTTCGGCCCATGTTACCACCGTGAGATGGCAAGAAAACATCGCTGCTGAGAGAGACAATGTAGTCAATGGCCGCTAAAGCAGATGACCTGTTTGCGAAAGGCAATAACTCCTCACCCCTGGCCAAAGTTTCTTTAGTCACCATGTTTGGGAATTCTTCAATCAGTGGTTTCAGAGCCTCTGAACTACCATATGGCTCTCCTCCAGCAATGTACACTCGAGCATGTTGTGGTGCTCCAAGTGCCTTGAAAAGCCTGCCTCAGTTTCAACCATACACCAGTCACTTTATATATCAATTCCAATAAATGTCATTCACCAGCATATGATAGTATCTACAGTTTATGTATACCTGGCTACTTCAAATGCATTCAGGGGACAAAGTCCAGCAAGACGGCGTTGAGTATAGCTCATGTTAACTCTCCCTGTAAGGTACTCAGGTCTGCTGTTACGCTCTTGTTGGATCTTCTGGTCATACTCGAGCCCTAGCCCTGTACGACAGCCAGTTCTGACCCATACATCCTTCTCAAGTCGGAGATGGATGGCAATATATGGGCCTTCAATCCACATTCGTCTTGCTAGCCTATTCCCAAGCTCCCTAATTGGAGCTGCAAAGCGCAATGCATGGAAGGCTGCCTCGCAACGGAGCTTTTGGAGATCAGTTGGAAGATTCTTAGACAGTTTAGAATCTAAGCCTTTCAGGACCAGGATGCCTTCTTCTCTTAGCTGCATAAACCCAGGATCACACAGATTAGAAACATTGATGCAACATCCTGCTGACAACAGTATAAGTCTATAAAGTGAAAGCAAACTGGGGCTCTCTTCACACATACTTGCTTTGAGAAACGGGCTCGTAACCAAAGTGGAGATACATCAAATGGGATTTGTGTCTCAACTGTCTGTCTTGAGATCAAATGTGTTAAGGGAAGAGCTGATACAACGCGCACATCCGCTTGTAAGGTCTTCTTGAAGTGCTCAACACTAAATATGTCAGCAAATTCGCTACAAATATTACAGGTAGAAGACCAACAAACCAGTAATGTCACCATTCTAGCAAGAACAAAGGTTTGTCATTACTATACACTTATACAAATACTGCATGGTCTGCATCTGTGTACAAAAATACTGTTCTAAAAGCTACTGAGAAATTCAGAGATGCTTAAATTCCTGTGTTTCACAGTGGCAAATTCAGAAACAGCCTCATGCTAATAAAAAAAAAAATTCAGAAACTGAACAAATTTCACATTTTAACTGAATGCTACTCAAATTATCAGTAAAAATTTTAATTCAGAAATGCAGAACATTGAAAATTCCAGGACATAAGACAGAAAAAATGACAGTAATCTTTAACTACTATCACATTACTCAGCCAAAGCACCAAATTGCTCACTGACCAAACAAACTACAGCATGCATTGCTAAAAAAACCAGATCAAGAAACCATCAAAACAGAAACTTTTTCGTAATTACATCAGAATCATGCAAGTCTGAAACATTTGCAGCTAAATCAAAGAACATATATAGAAACCATTATTATCAGAAAAAAAAACAAAAAAAAATGAACTGATGCATAATTTATGGTACCTTTCATCACCCCAGATGAAATTAACTTGCAGAAAAGGGACAACAAGAGCAGCTCTAAGAATCCTCGCGATCACGACAGCATCAACAATCTGATTCCTCTGCTGATTCAACCCACCAGAAGCAACCACAACCAAGAACCTTCTCTTCTCCCTCATAATCTCAGAAGACTCCCTCCGATAATCGAGGCCGAAATCCAAGCAAGGAATATATCCTTGATTATCAGGCTGTTTCCAGAACTCCACCTCTTCTTGACTCAAATTCTTGTCAGAAACCCCATGTGAAGGCAGAGGAACCATCTCACTTCTTGACAAAGTAAGGCTCTCTTGATCACCATAATCCGAAAAAATCGAAGAAAAAGAAGCAAGATGAATAGGGGGAGAATTGGAAGAAACAGAACGAAGGTGAGGGCAGTCTGATTTGTGAGAAACATTGATGGTGCCGAGGATGAGGATGATCGAAAAGGCGAAAAATGAAACGAGGGAGAAGATGAGGAGGAAGAGTGAGGAAGAAGGTTGCAGGAATTTGTGGGTTCTTGGGCTTTTTTTAGGAGAGTAAAGCAGATGTGAAAATGGAGTGTAGGATAGTAGGTGAAAAATCGGAGATGGGATTAATGGCGATTTCATGATTCTTGCTGCTCTCACCATTGTTGTTGATGCAATCACTCTCTCTTCAAAGTTCAGTTTATATGCTGTTCTTGAGGAAACGTAAGTTTGAAGACACTTTTTTTGATATTTTGGTGAATAGTTTTCGAGTTCGGAGTTGAGAACAATGGCGTTGTTCAACAGAATACAGAGCAGTGAAAATGGTGGAGAGATTTTCACAGAATGAAATTTATTGAGCAGGAGTGGATGGTAACATAAGTTCGTTATGGATTCTGTTACTAACAACCTTTTTGGCGGGAAAAATGCAATTCTTTCAACCTCAAATCCTCAATTAACGGTTTACTCCCTCCATAAATTAATATAGGAGTATAACGTGTTCAAATAACGAGGTGAGGGTTGATTTGCGACTTATAGAGAAATACATATCAAAAAATTATAAAACATTTGTTGTTGGACTACTGATCGAGTTCCTGCTTTGATACTAATGTACTACAACAGTCGCCAATTTTTAATGATGTCTAATAAGGCTAAGCACAAAATGTTAATTATCTTGTCGAGAATCGCCAATAGAATCGCCAATATGGTATAAGGTATATCTTACTGATGGTCTATATCTGCAAAGGGGTGCGTTTGTGAAGTCAATCAATGGTGCAAATCTTGAAAAACATAGGAAATTTGCTAGGCACCAAGAAGATGTTAGAATATATTTGGACTTTTACAAGCACGATTTGTGTTCATTATTCATCGCCCTTGTCTCATCTGGGATGACCGTTTGATAGCTAAAATTCTGATGGCTTGTATCATTATGCATAATATAGTAGTTGAAGATGAACGAGACACATACTAAAACTATTGTGATACATCAGGCTATACCAAAGAAAGTTGTGAAATCTCCGGTGCAAGCCAATCATCAAGTGTATCAATTTACATGGAAATTCGATCTCAACTTCGATAGAGTCATCATGCTCCTACAAAAGATTTAATTTAGCATATAAATGGAAAGTTTAGTTATTTTAGGGTAATTATCATATTTCTCATATATGTAATATCTATTCTCATCATACTTCGTATGTATTAAAATTTCAGAACTTTTGAGTGATTGTGAATTGTGTGCATCGTTATTTTTTTAAGAAAAAAAAATGTTTCGTTGTCCACGTTGAGGTTCTTTCTCCGGCTCCGATATATTTAAATTATATAATTCCAATAAATATAACGAAAATTTGCGAGGCCGCACCTTATAAAACCAGTTTTTTGCGAGACCACACATTTTATGTTTAATTTTACGAAACTGCACCTTTTAAGTCTATTTCTTTGCGAAGCTACATCTTTTCTCATTTTCGTCCAATTTTGACACTATCTTGCATTGACCCGACCTTACTCTTTTCCTTCAATTTCCCTCCAATTTTTCCCCCCTTCCCCCCTCCCCAAAAAACCCCTAAATTGTTAGGTCAAGTCAATGTCGGAGAGTGATCAAAAGTGGTCGGAAATGAGAAAAGGTGCAGCTTCGCAAAGAAATAAACATAAAAGGTGCAATTTCACAAAATTAAACATCAAAGGTGCGGTCCCGCAAAAAACTGGTTTTATAAGGTGCGGTCTCGCAAATTTTCCTAAATATTCCCTCCGTCTCCCTTTAAACACCCCGCTTTCTTTTTTTGGGTGTCCCCGTTTAAACACCACATTTCAAAACTTACTAAATGGGGTAAGTTTTCACCACACATCAACCCTCCACTATCTCCAAAAACAATAAACAAACCTCCTATTATCTCCAAAAATAATAAACAAACCACTCATTATCTTCAACAATAATAAATAAACCACCCATTACCTCAAACAATAATAAACAAATCACACCACCTTAATCCACGTAAAAAAGGGAGCGGGTTGTTTAAAGGGGGGCGGAGGGAGTATAATTATAATGTCAACTTTTGTATTAAGTTGAAGATGCGAAGAAGGTAAACTAGACAAATAATGAGAAATTGAAGAGAAAATGTATGTGTTGGGGTACATGATATAGATCCCTAATAAACCATATTTGGATATGACATAGGTGTATGTACGAAAATGATATCTAATGGGCATGATCTAGCTTGATCTAAAAGACCAATAAACTTGGTCTAAAACAAAGTTTTTGTATCTTGAGATTGAGAAAAAGTGACGTGACATGTGAAAAACTCAAATTATAGTCTTTCCATTGCTAATGCTCTTAGTAATTACTTCCAGGGTTTGGTTCTCATGAGAACACCTTCACCCATGAGGCATGAGAACACATCTAACATGGGCTACAATTAAATTTGGAAAATAAAATTAAACCCATCCAATTTCCCAATCTCATTTCTCTCTCCTCCCCATCCCAACCCCGACCACCTCACTACAACCGTCCACCACCACCAGCACCAACTTCGACACCACCACCACGACAAGCCAACGCCGACCACCACAAATCCCCACCACCGCGGACCCGCCTCCTCCTCATCGTCCCCCAATTTCTCTCTCCCACTTTTTATTTCTCTCTCCTCCATTTTTCTCTTATTCCGGTGACAATGTTTGACTCCGGCCAACGCCAACCACCATCCAGAAGATAAGCCGCCTCCATCAATGAATTTTACATAGAGTAGATGCGGAATGCACATTTAGAAGAAACTGTATATAAAATACACAATTACATGATTCCAAAAGTACATTCAATATTCAAAGATTTTCTATATTATAGATTATGATTTGTTGGAATGCACATTTAGGTATAATGATTTGCACATATAGGTATAATACAATGCACATTTGAGGGATTTAAAATGCACATTTGGGGGATTTAAAATGCACCTCTATATGTGGTGGTGGCTTTCGAAGAAGACACTTCAAAGAAAGGAGATTTGCAATACTCCACACGACGTAGTAAGGACGCGTTAATGGGGTGGTTTTAGCAGTGGGAGCGTGGTAAATGATAGTGGTTTTGGTGTGAAGAGATCAAGATAAGTTCGACAAAGGGAGAATGAAGGGTGTGTTGGGAAGATGGTGGCGCAGGGCTAGCTGACTCCGCCGCTCCTGCTGGTGGGCTCAACGCCGAAGTGGAGAAGGTCCGATCAATGTGCGGTGGCGAAAATGGTCGGCTATGTGGAGTGGCCGTGAGAAGAGAGAATGACAAAGAGAGAGAAGGGGGGAAATTTTGGGTGGTGCATGGACTTTTTCTTATGTTTTATTTCTAATCTCAACCATTTATGTATTTAATCCAATGGTCAGTATGGGTTCTCATGGTTCCCATATAAGAATGTGTTCTCATAGGAACCCAACCCATTACTTACGGAGTATATTTAGTAAAATCTATTATCTTTTTCATTCCCACAGAGTACGAATAAAATGAGCTACTCCCTCCTACCCATAAAGATCTCACCCTTTTGAAAACAGTTTTTGAGTAGGCATGTTTGGAGCTACTTTTAGGCCAAATGAATTGTGCACTTGTTGTAAAAATTAGTACATATTCTATTTTGCATTGTATTCTACCAACTCCACTTGATTTTAAGGTAAGCAGGTCTTTCATTTGGTCTAGAAGTAGCTCCGAACCTAGCTACTCAAAAACAGAATACGAAATGGGGAAATCTTAGTGGGGAGGAGGCTCCTATATATACATTAGATTAGATTGATTGATTGATTCTTACCAACAACAATAAAAACAACAGACAAGTTTTAGTTGGGCGATGTTTGATTCACTTGAAAAACAATGAATTCGAATTAGAGCGGATCAATTTAAATCAAATCAGATGAAGTTCGTTCAAATCAAATCAAAACAAATTATTATTATCCAAATAACAATCAATGAATCTAGTCTACTTCGAGTTATTAATTCGTATTAATGCCATTTTCAACAAATTTAGTTCTAATCAAATCAAATCAAATCAAATCAAGTAAGATCAGTTGAATTCAAATCAAATTATTCAGAAAAATGCAGTCTTATTGGATCTTAAACTTTAGGTCAGCTAGAACAAATTGTCCTTCGACTGGGAGAAAAGAATATATTTGAACAAAAACTTGTCTTTCTTTAGTTGTTCGGACTTGATTGACCTAAAACGTGAACCGTGTTGACTCAAACACTCCCCATAGAGCCCAACCCAATCCTATCCACCCCAAAGATAACACATGCCCGAATCACACCAGGGTGAATTAAACAACTCATAAGTCATAACAGATCCCGCCCCAAGTGACTCGACCGGAGTGATCCCTTGGATTACAACAAGTGAGCAAAGAAAGAGTTGCCTAGGAGAACACTTGACTTGGCAGTTTGAAAGAAAAGAGACGAAAAGAGTGTAACGAGGCAAGCACAGGGGGAAAAGAACAAAAAAGATGGCGAAGCAAGTGCAGAATAACGAAGATGCAAATTCAGTGGCGTCCGATTTCATCGACTTCTTAAACTCTTCTCCAACTGCTTTCCATGCTGTTGGTATACTTCTTCTTTCAATTTATATATCTCACTCCTTTTTTTTTTAATTAATCTGTCAAAATCAAAATTTTGTTTGTGATGATTTTAATTGGATTTTGATTAAAACCCATTAAACTAATTATGATATAATTAATGACAGATGAATCGAAAGGCGGTTGAAGGAAGCTGGGTTTGAGCAGGTTTCTGAGAGAGATGATTGGAATTTGAAAGCTGGCAAGAAATATTTCTTCACTAGAAATTATTCTACCATTGTTGCTTTTGCCATTGGTCAAAAGTATGTTTTCTTGTTTCATGCCCTTCTTAGTCTTTGTTTTTTTTACTGGGAATTGTTCCATCATAAGTGGGTAGTTTCGATGCCCCGTGTTGTCTTACCTGACTCGAATCCATTCAAAATCGGATTAATCGTCCCTCAAAAGGATCTAACTTTTTTTTTTTTTATATTTATGTCTTTGGTTTCTAATTGATAGTGTGGCACTCATTTGATTTTTCTGTCATGTTCCATTTTGTGGGTTATATGGTTCTTATTTCGAGGCTAGTTTGAGCTTGAATCTATTTTTTTGATGTTATGCTACTTAGGAGTGGTTTAGAAGATGAAGGTATAGATTCCATAGCTTTAGTTATCATCTTTGGGAGTATTTAAACTCCGAAATTCATGTGTCGTAGTATCATGACTGAATGAGTGTTTAAAAAAAGAGGTAGCTTTAGTTTATTTTAAGTGGATGTTTGTGTCATTATTGTTGATTATGGACCCCTATCATTTATACGGGGTGCGCGTTTGAATTGTGTGCTTGGGCATAACGTGGAGAAAGGGTCTCTAATGTTTCTTACATTTGAAATAGATATGTTGCTGGAAATGGATTCTACATAGTTGGTGCTCATACGGATAGCCCTTGTTTGAAATTGAAGCCAGTGTCAAAGGTAAGCTTTGTGATTGAGATAGCAGCATGTGGGCGTATCTTGTTATTTTATATGGGAGAGGGTTTTGTTTGATGAAATGTTCAATATTCACGGCTTAGGTATCTAAAGGAGGATTTCTAGAGGTTGGTGTCCAGACATACGGGGGAGGATTGTGGCATACATGGTTTGATCGGGATTTGACTGTTGCTGGGCGCATAGTGGTTAAAAAGGTTCAAGATGGTTCCACTTCTTACTCTCATCGACTCGTCAGGATTGAAGACCCCATAATGAGAATTCCTACTTTAGCAATTCACTTGGACAGGTTCAGTACTTACAGATAGCATTCGTTTTGTCATCATGCCTACAACTCTCATTATGTATCTGGAAAATATATCTTATATTTTAAAATCTTGTGAGCAGGGGTGTCAATGATGGTTTTAAGCCAAATACACAAAGTCATCTTGCCCCTGTTTTGGCTACTTCAGTGAAGGTACGTGTTCTTTAACAATTCGGTATTTCGGTTCACGTGTTTATTTCCTTTTCAAAAGAAATTCATGAAAAGACTATTGGAAACTGTCTCCATTCAAGAAACTGAATTTATGTTCTGTGTGTTTGGCCTTAGCTACCTATTTTGCTCGCAATTATGACCCTATGTTTTTTCTCAAATTACTTCCTTCCCACTCTTCTTTCCGTAT
Organism: Spergularia azorica; assembly: GCA_038382645.1. Lineage (NCBI taxonomy): Eukaryota > Viridiplantae > Streptophyta > Magnoliopsida > Caryophyllales > Caryophyllaceae > Spergularia > Spergularia azorica. The sequence goes on from JBBYHQ010000009.1 coordinate 4,029,079, forward strand.
CTAGTGAACGGCTCTTTCTGTATCATATTAGAAGATTTTCTAGCCAAATTGATGTTGGAGCACACTGAAGGCATTCAGAATAGGAGAAACTCGAGAAAGATAATATCATTAGTAAGATAAGTGAAGATTGAATTCTTACCCGTTGAAGACATTGGAAGATTCCTGAAGTTGAGGAAAAAAATGATTTCAACATTGCTCCTGAATCCTTTTACCTCATTGATTTTTCTTTGTCTTTCCAGAGTTGTCTAACATCCTATATATCGAATTGGAGGGATTATCTTGTTTTATATGTAAAACAAAGAGATCATAGGGTACCCAGTTCTGCAGAATTTTGCATTAATTGTTTTTCTAATGGAATTGCCATTTTTGATGAAATTATATACTAACTTGGCTTTTACAGGAATCTTAAATCTTGTTTTTTTTTTTTTTTTTGAATTGAAAGTAGTTTCTAATTGGTAATGGAAAGGAGTCTAAACTCAACCAACTGAGGGAACCTTAGGTTTATATGCAATGTTTGTTAACCTTGTCATTTCAGTGATAGGAGCAGTGGTGTGCAAAGCTACCTGGAAGGATTTAGTTTAGGTTATGTGACCAAAGGCTAATCAATAAAATTTTGACAGTGATGTCAGAAAACCCTGTTTCTTGATAAAATGTGCGCGCATATTACCAGCTATGTGTGTTCTAAGAAGGGTACTTTTGTCCCATATTAAGAGTTCCCATTTCTTGATGAATTATGTAATCGCAACCGCCCTATACAGTTATGCCTCAATGCCTCATAGTGGTAGTAAGAGGCCAGACTTGTTTGGATACAGACATACGGTTACAGAGTTACAGTTACTGTACTAATATAGTTACCGCCTTTTTTCCATTCATTACATCTGTCATTCTAGGTACTGTTTCTTGGTTTAGATAAGGAAAATTAGTATTAAAATATTGTTCTCCAATGGAAATTGAAGACCATATGTATTTGAATCTAGCACAGTTAGTTATGTGGTGATAAACTGATCGTATATGTCAAGTCTTGCTCTCGAGCTTTTATTTTTGGAGT
>JBBYHQ010000009.1:4030226-4044472 GCA_038382645.1 Spergularia azorica
TACTTCTGACCGGATGCATCCCCTATATATATATATATATATATATATATATATATATATATATATATATATCACGTCATCCTCCACCTCACGTGCCACATAGGTGACAGACAAACGTGCATGTCACACATGCGAATCCACCTCATCAGCCACATGATCATGAACAAATCCACCGCAAAAACGAAATTGCAAAGACTTAAACCTGCGACCTCCATGTTAAATTTTTAACACTTCAACCACTAAGCCAATTGTTGTTGTTGATGCTTTCATTAACATAATTATATATAAAGGGCATTTATGTTGTGGTAATAAATATACAATACATAAAAATTAAAATAACTTAGGGTGATTGATATAAATCGTGGTATATTATATCATTCATATTCGTGATTAGAATAAATATTGAAATAACAACAAAGTGGAGAGGGAAATAAGAGAATTAGTATTATGCGGTTAGAAAAAGATTAAATACGTCCATGACTAATATTGTAATATCTCTATTTTACTAATTAAATATAAATCAACCACGCCAATCAACGAATACTGTGCGTAGCACGATGTAAAGACTAGTTCTATATAATAAACTCAATTAATTAATTGATTAAGCTAAGCAAGAGAGAGGAGAGAGAGAGAGTTGAGAGCGGAAGGAGTTGACGAAGCCGCTTACAATCAAACCCAACACATTATACTATGATTCATCGATCACATAAACACACCAAATGCAGTAAAATAAAGAGGTCAAAAATCTCGAGGTGCTTACCTTGATGAGGATCAAAACACTCGAGGGAGTGAGCGATCTGATCGAAAGTCGGATCGAGCAACTAATTTCAGAAACAATCAGGATTAACACATCATTCTTATTCCTTCATATACTAGATAATTAAGATATAATATGGATTCAACCACATCGCTGAAAAATAAATAGAATTTTGTGATTAATTGGAAAAATAAACTATTAACGTAGGCTCGTGTAATTATTCAGCTTTATATGTATGTATTGATTGTTTGATAGATTCATCTAACCCTCTTCTCTGATATCCCGTATCTCCATTAACACCACCATCTAAAGAAGAGTTTGACGACCATCCCTGGAATCGATACCCCTCTCGCATTGTTCCGTGACCCACCAATTCGAGATTCCACAACTATCCAACAAATCAATTTCAATTAGGAGACAAACATTTAACCTTGACGTAAAGCCTTCCCACTCAATTTCTTGATAATTGCAATAACGTGATCATCACAACCCAGAACTTGACTAGCGGTGAAAACCAAACCGGCTAAGTAATCACGTACGGCCGGATGGTTTCGGTTTTGCGTTGTACAGGGCTTGGGGGGAGGGGGGTGTTCATAGGCCGTCGAAGGATGTGCAAGTTGTGGATGGTGTTAATGGGATGAGGAGAGAAAGGGTCTGTTAAAGAGCAAGGGAGAAGGTTGAGGGAAGAAGAAGTGGGTCGACGTATTTTTAATCTTTACACGTGACAACATTATGGTGGGTGAGACATGTTAGTGGGACGAGAATATGGTCCCACCCACCGTAATGCTGTCAAGTGTAAAAATGCTATCCAACGCTAGGCTTTTTCAGGGGAAAGAGAAAAACAACTAACCCAGAAAGCTCGGCCAATGGTGGCTGACACTAAAGGCAAGAAATTGAAGACTGATGATGAAGAAATCTTCGTGATCAACGGTATAATGGGAATTTCGGAAATTTTAGGAGTACCATGAGAATTTTAGAAATCTCAGGGGTACTACGGATAAAGTGGAGAACCTCAGGGGTGTCGTGGATAATATTCTAAATAACTATAGATCAATCACATAATGAACTAACTTTGTAGTGTATGACGAATCACATAAAGGTAAATATTCGCCACTCATAAAAAAATAAATGAAACGATGACAGTAATGCTTGAGTAAGTTCAATTAGCCTAAAAGTATATAAGATATTTTCTTTATCACCATCCTGACTTCACCCCAAAATGTGTCATCATGCAAGTCTGAAGAATTTATGTAAAAAAAAAAAAACACAATGGCCGGAATCCAATCAGAAGTTTCAAATACTTTATTCCACTTAATAAAGCATTTCCAAAATAATGTTGTGTAAATATACTATAATGTTTACACTCTTATCCTTTACGATCCGAACATTTTCATAGTCTCATATACAAAAGATCTTGTAAGTGTTAGTGACAAAATAAATATAGAATCACATGATTTAACTTTATCATGTTTGTCGAATCACAATAAAATATACTCTTTTTATTTTTTTTTTTGAACTAACATAATATATATTCTTTTTGTCCTTTTTAAACTTCAAATCCTCTTTTTTGAGGTTTCGCCTGTGTTATTCCCATTTGCAAAATATTACGTTTTTTGTGGAGTAAATAATTATGGAGGCAAGATAAAAATGTTGGTGATTATTAGTTTTTAAATTTCTTTGTTAAATGAATCGTTGAGAATTATTTATTATTTTTCCTTATGAAATGCGCTAAAGGGAGCGGGAAGTTAAATAGGACCGTAGAGAGTATATTCTTTTTAGTAGTTAATATTAAATTGAAAAGCTATAAACAAATCCTATATGATTCAAAATGACATATCTTGAATAACATAAAGTAAGTTTGTCATTTCATGTAATACTAGAGAGCATCTTGTACTTCGCACGAACATGTTTTATTTTTTTTAATTTATGTGAATGAAGAAATTAAAAGTTATAATATTTCTTATTTTTAAGAAAATTATAGGGTAAATACTCATTCAAGAATATAACAACTCATATTTTAATAATAATACAACATTGTTAGAGTACACAATGTTAGTGTACAAACTCAACTTCATTCTTAGAGTACACATTGTTACCAAGACCACAACGTGTATGACACATATACTTTTACCCGTGTACTCTCAAACATGTTGCAACATCCTTAATATACATTCGTCATTTTACAACTCATATTTGTATGATGATGATCTCATCTTCACTATTTTTTATGCGGGTTCAGTTTAAATGAGAACACCACCTCTATCAAGATTAATTAGGGTTGTAATTGCTTGAGTTTATTGATAATTGAGTTTGGTATTTATACCAAACATTGCTTGGAGTACAAGACTCGAAGGCCCCAAGGGCCGACTTACGTTACCCTAACACCCCCCCTCAAGTTGGAGAATGGAGATTCAACTTGCCCGTAAGAAAAGAAAATTGCCGATGACCAAGGGCCTTAGTGAGAACATCGGCTAACTGGTCATCAGTAGATACATGGAGGGGGGAAGTTAAGCCATCTTGGATAGTATCACGAACAAAATGGCAATCGACCTCAATGTGCTTAGTGCGTTCATGAAACACCGGGTTCCTAGCGATGTGTATGGCTGACTGACTGTCACAGTAAACAGAGCTACGAGTGGAGGAGGGAACACCCAATTGTAAGAGTAAGGTACGCAACCATTTGAGCTCGCAGGTAAGAGCTGCCAAAGAGCGGTACTCGGCTTTGGCCGACGACCGAGAGACCGTGACTTGTTTCTTGGTTTTCCACGAAATAAGTGAATTACCAACAAAAACCACCCAACCAGTGAGGGAGCGACGTGTTATAGGACAAGCCGCCCAATCCGAATCACACCAACCAGATAATCGTAAATCACAATCAGATTTGAGAATAATGCCTTGACCAGCCGTAGCCTTGATGTATCGAACCACACGATAAGCCGCATCCATATGGTCTTACCGAGATTCCTTCATAAATTGAGATAGAATATGGATAGCATATGTGAGGGCCGGACGTGTAACACCCAGGTAAACAAGACGGCAGACGAGTCGACGATACATAGTGGGGTCGGCGAGGAGAGGACTAGTAGCACGAGCAAGTGAGTGGTTTTGCTCGATAGGAGTGTCGGCCGGCCGGGCAGCAAGCAGACCCGTGTCCTTGACAATGTCGAGTGCGTATTTGCGTTGACACAAGTAGATGCCCGACTCATTCCTAGCAACCTCAAGTCCAAGAAAATACTTCAATGGACCCAAATCTTTCATGTGGAAGCAAGTATGAAAGTATGTCTTGAACTCCAGTAAGGCAGCGGAATCGTTCCTAGAAATCATTAAATCATCCACGTAAATCAAGACATGTAGCTGAATATCAAGATTAATTAGGGTTGTAAGCCTGAGTTTATTGATAATTGAGTTTGGTATTTATACCAAACATTGCTTGGAGTACAAGACTCGAAGGCCCAAAGGGCCGACTTACGTTACCCTAACAACCTCCAATGTTAACTATGATAACTTTTATCTGCCTTAAGATTTAAACAATAAGTGGCTATCATTAAACCTCTAAATAAAAGAAAATAAAAATTAGCCTCCAATCTCTCCCCGGCCGGCCACCCCCCACAACCCCACCTAGCGCACCACCATATCTCCCACCGCGCCACCACACCTACTACTGCCAAATGTAGCGCCGCCACCACCGTTTCCTTCATTCTATCACTTCAACCACCACTATGGGGTAGATCTGCAACAAATAATTCACGGCAACAAGTGTTGGAGCGGCGACTTAGAGGGCTACAGCTTCGGCCCACCACGTGCTTCGCACAGTTTATGAACCTGAGGGTGGCTCTACATCGTTCATTTTCGGAAACACCCTCGCCTGAAACGCAAGTGAGGAGCGGCACGGGTCCGGAGTATATGCGAATAGTGATCGGCGAGGAGGAAATCGTGGCGGTTGTGCTGAGGATTACATAGAGAGAAAATAAGGAGAGGAGGTATCGAGGTGGTTGGAGGTATCACTTGTTTCTTCGTAGTTAGATGTTTTAGGTCATAGAGTTACGGGAAAAAAAAACGCATCTTATATCAACCGTTAGATAATCGGGAAGGACGCACCAAATTGTTTCCAATTTGACAATTAGGTAGCGTTTGTAAATAAGAATTTGGAAAATTGTATCATTTCAATTCCATCATTTGAGGAATAGGGAAGTCAAATATAAATCAAATGTTTGCGAAAAGTGGGATTTTAAAATGACACTTCTTGAGATGTCATTTGTTTTTGGCCTAAAAAAAAATAAGAATTTGGAAAATTGTATCATTTCAATTCCATCATTTGAGGAATAGAGAATTCAAATATAAATCAAATGTTTGAGAAAAGTGAGATTTTTAAATGACACCTCTTGAGATGTCATTTGTTTTTGACCTACTTGGATTTGATACAAATTCCAAAAGATTTGACACAAATCCAATTGTCAAATTCTTGAGTTCCCAAACATGAGATTTGAGTCAAATTTGGATTTGAGAATCTAATCATTGTATCCAAACAGTCTCTAATATTGTTTTATACTTGATGTAATTCCTATATGCATATATATATATTTCATAAATGTAATAATTCAATACGGTAAAAGTTAATCCGGACGTAATCCGGATAATATACTAGTGATTACTTTATGAAATTGTTGAGCAGACAATACTTAACAATAATACTTCATTATATAATCCAAACAGTAAGATGCATAATACTAGGGATACCATTTCATCGAGTGGTTTTATTTATTATAATTACTTAAAAGCACCACATCGAGCATAATAAGATACATAATACAAGGGATACCACTTCATCGAATGGCTTTATTTTGTTATAATCACTTAGAGCACCACATCATATATAATTATTGGGTTGCTATTTCTTGTAATTCGGATACTATTCCATCATATGCTTTCAAATTCTTACACGATGACCCTAAAATTAGCAATGAGGGTCGCCAGGTCTGCAGCTTGGTCAATGTTAGCATCAATGCTTGTCTTGGTAGCCTTGTCACTAGATGTAGCTTATGATTGAGCTTTATCAAGATTTATTAAGATTGCCTCCCAAGTCATGGAATCAATGATGGCTTTATTACCACAAGCAACGTACACCTATAATATAACATCACAATGAATTTTGGACGAGAAGAAGAATACGAGTATAAAATATGAATGCATTAACATATGGAAACACTAGTCAAACACTTATCATAAACTAGAATATTGTGACATACGGATTTTTTTTTTTGTATTTTATTATTATAGTTTATAGTTTATAGTTTTAATTGTGTTAATTTATGCAAACCAAATAACACCAATTTTCAATTCATGGAAAATTTGAATTCCCACAATTTTACTTGCCAACCAAACGTGCATTAACTATAGCGATTTATTCTCTTAAGTCCGTTATGTGAAATCCTTCACCTATTCTACCATTTCCATTCACTTCTGCATTTTAGCCTGAAAACCCAAGTTAATTGATTCCCTACAAGTGGGCCATTAATTTTATACTCCCTCCATTCATATCCAATCTTCCGGCTTTCCTTTTAGGGGAATTCACATCCAATCTTCTTGTTTCTTATTTTGGTAACATTTAAACCAATGAAATGCTTCCAAAGTGCTCTTGTTTTCTTTCCCACTTGCTTTTACTAATTTTTAAAACTTTGTGCAAAAAGTAACAAGAAGATTGGATATGAATGGAGGGAGTATTCCTCTTTATGTTCAACTAGTTGGCATGCACGTGATGCTTATTTATATTGTCTATACTCAATATATAAAAATGTAACCACCAATTAATTACATGTAAATTAAAAGGGCTGGTGAAGGGAACCTTTCTCTGCGATTGTAAAGACACTTGCCAAATAAGGAAACTAGCTCGCTGCCATGGCCAAACGGGGACGGCCGCCGAAGCCAAAGATACCTCCAGATTCGTCAACTCAAGACAAAGCTGGTGATACAGGTTTGGAGCAAAACGACACAGAATCGGGACCAGAAACACAAACCCAGCTACATGAAGAATCTCGGTCTTTGGTGTTCTTCCATGATCTCATCAGAAATGCTCTGCAAAAGTCAGGTAATGCAATTCCGTCCATTACTAAGACTAATAGCGTGATTTTGGGTAAAACTGGAGTAACCGGAGAGAATTTGATGAATTTTGTTGAACCTGAGAAAAAAAACTCAACTACTGAGAATGAAAATGCAGGACAAACTAAGACCTGGAGTAAGGTAGTGGGTAGTAAACCTAAAATTGGTATGAGCCTGCATTTACATGAGGCTACTTGTGCATATGAGGAAATTGTAATAGAGGAGGAGGATATAGGAGAGGAATTGGATAGATGGAAGTGTACTTTGGTAGGAAATGTGCTAGGAGCAAACTCACAATTGAAGGAGATGAACGAATTTGTGAGCAAACATTGGGGTGAACTTGCAATACCGGATGTGCAGTATTTTAAGCTGGGGTGGTTCATTTTTAGGTTCTTTACAGAGATTGATCTGAATGGAGTCCTGAAAGCTGGTCCATGGCGAATGGGTAATAATTCTCTAATACCCAAACAGTGGTCACCATCCTTCTCTCAGGAGATTGACTCTGTATCCCACATACCTGTTTGGGTTCTTTTTTTAGAACTTGATCCATGGTACTGGATCGAAAAAGCTCTCAGCAAAATCTCAAGCAAAATTGGGAAGCCTATGTTTGCGGATTATACCACAACTCACAAAGATAAGCTCTCTTTTGCCAGGGTTCTAATAGAGGTGGATGTGTCAAAGGAGTTGTCTACATATATATTTTTAAAAACTCCATTTTCTAGATTAATGGAGCAGAGAGTTGAGTATGAGTGGGTTCCATTTTTCTGTCAGGGTTGCAAAAAGTTGGGACATACCATTAAAACCTGCAAGCTTCATAAGCCAAAAACCCAAGAGAAAGTGAAGAAAGTTTATAGGCCAGTGGTTAAGCCTGCAGAGAATGTGGAACAGTTAGTTCGAGAATAAACTACTGACCTAAAGGAGGCACATGAACAAGTCATTGTGGAGGACCATGAGCATGAACTCATATCATCCCCTGAAAATATGGATGATATGGGATTTCGGAAAATCAGGGAACCAGATACAAGGAAATCTAGATCAGCAGAGCTAATTGTGCCTACAGTGTTATATGCTCTGTTGAGTGTGGGATTAACCAATGCAATATGGGCTGGTAATGAGCATACTGATGTAGTAGGGGAGGGAAAACCTCCTGACCCAGTATGATAGTAGCAACCTGGAATGTGAGAGAGTTAAATAGCCCTCTCAAACAGTGTGAGGTGAAGGACCTCATGCTGAAAAGGAGGATAAATATTATGGGTATATTGGAAACAAGAGTAAAAGAATATAAGGCAGGAAGTATAATTAAGAAGAGGTTTGCCAATTATAGAGAGCATTATAATGGAAGAATCTGGGTGGTGTGGAACACACAGCAACTTGTACTAAATATAACTGAGATTCATACTCAATTTATTCATTGCAAGGTGAGGCACATTATATCTAATATGGAAATGATAATTACCTTTACATATGGAAGCAATGATGCATATGAAAGGCATGAATTATGGAGCAAGCTGGTAGGGCATAGATCTCAAGCTGTGCCATGTATTGTTTTAGGATATTTCAATTCATCAGATCATCTATGGAGAAATCTGGCTGTTTTGCTCCTGTGCAAATGGACATGGATGAATTTAATGACCGCACTTCAGCTTGTGGCTTGGATGATATACACAGTCAGGGTCATTTTGTCACCTGGACTAACAGACAAGATGGTGACAAAAGAACTTGGACCAAATTGGATAGAGCACTGATAAACTTTGCTAGGCTGAACCAATTTCCTGATTTAATAGGGGATTTTGTTCCTTCAGGATTATTTGCTCTCCCTATGTGGTCACTATACTCCCTCCTCCCCCCCATAAGGAAAGTTTTTAGGTTTCTGAACTGTTGGACAATGCACTCAGAGTATGAGACCACAATGAGGAAAGCCTGGCAGATCAGTACTTAGGGGAATGCAATGGCACAACTTTTTCAGAAGTTGAAGCAAAGAAAGCATGGACTCTCTTTTATGCATAAAACCTCCTTTACTAATCTCCCTAAAAGAGTTCAGGATTGCAAACAAGAGTTACTGACAAAGCAGGAAGAGCTGAGCAAAAAATTGAAGGATTCTGACTTGGAAAAAGCAGTGGAAGCAGTTAAGGAAAAATCTTGCAAACTGAAATTGGCAGAGCTGAGTATGTTGGGGCAAAGGGCAAAAATCACTCATATAAACAACTCAGACTGCAACACCAGTTATTTTTTTTTCCAGAATAAAGGAGAGACAACATCAGAGCATGATAGGGAAGATTGCTGATATGGAGGGGAAAATACATGAGACACAGGAGGTGAATTCCAAGGGAAATGCTTAGACAGATCTCAGGCTGATTGGTTGATTCAGAATGTCACAAAGCAGGAGATAAAGGATGCCCTTTTCAGTATGGATCCAAGAAAATCTTCAGGGCAAGATGGTTTTGCAGCAGGTTTCTTTCAGCAATCATGGGATATAATTGGAAAAAAAATTCTGCAATGCAATTTGGGAATTCTTTAGGACTAACAAAATGTCAAAGCTTGCTAACACAACTCTGGTCACTCTCATTCCAAAAAAGGATCATCTCTCTAGTGTTGCTGACTCCAGCTCAGTTCTCTTATCGTTACGTTAGGTTCACGACTTCAGGCCAATCTCTTGTTGTTCTAAAGTGTACAAGACAATCACAAAAGTCATTGCAAATAGAATACAAGAGGTTATGCCTAGTCTAGTAGGGATGGAACAAGCTGCTTTTGTAAAGGGAAGGAGTATATTTGATAATGTGACTGTTTCCCAATCAATGGTGAAGGGTTATAATCAAAAGAATGTCTCTCCAAGGTGTTTGGTAAAAGTCGATATTAGAAAGGCATTTGACTCAGTAAGTTGGGATTTTATAGAGGCTACTCTGGATGCTCTAAAATATCCTGAGCAATTCATTAAATGGATAATGAATTGTATTTCAAATACCTGGTTTTCTCTTAAAATCAATGGGAATTATGAGGGCTTTTTCCCTAGCAAATGTGGTATAAGACATGGAGATCCATTATCTCCCTATCTGTTTGTCATAAGTATGGAGATTCTATCTAGATTCTTGAGAGAAATGCCAACCCACGAGCAATTCAGCTATCATCCACAGTGCTTCATAATAAAGTTAACACACTTAACTTTTGCAGATGATTTAATGATTTTCATTAGAGGGGATGTGCCATCAATGCAAGCAGTAGTATATTGTTTGAGTTTATTTGCTGGAGTTTCAGGGCTGGAAGCAAACCAAACTAAAACAGAAGTGTACTTCGGGGGAGTTAGACAAGAAGTAAAAAGGAAGATGCTTAATATTTCAGGATATATTGAAGGCTCATTTCCTTTCAGATATCTTGGAATTCCCCTTCATTCTGTCAAATTAAAGAATGCAATGTATAACTCCTTGATTGCAAAAATCCAACATTCTCTGAACCACTGGTCTTCAATCATGCTGTCATATGCTGGAAAGGTTCAACTGATAAACTCAGTAATTTTTGGCATTGAAAATTTCTGGTGTGCTAGTCTGCTGTTACCAGAGAGCATCATAAAGCAAATCAGGAAGCTAAGTAAGGATTTTCTCTGGAGTATAGAAGCAGGCAAAAGGAAAATGGTCTATAAAAGTTGGGATGGGATTTGTTCTCCTAGGAAAGAGGGAGGATTGAATATTAAGGAGGTTTTGGCCTGGAACAAAGTCATGCTTGCAAAATGGATATGGCAGCTACATACTGACAATACAGGTGTTTGGAATTGTTGGATTAAAGCCTACCTGTAACACCCAGTACTTTTTGGGAATTTATCTAATTTGGGTGTTACTAATTATATTGAATTTAGGATTTTACAGTTTATTTTTGGGAATTGATATAGTGATTTTCAGATTTTAAAATGGTGTATATTTGTTTTGTTACCCATTAGTGATCTCGGTTATGGAATAGATCATACCATTACGTTTATTGAGGAGGTCTTACTTATGGAATGTTCGATTACATTCTCAATGCAATGCCGTTTCGATAGCTTTCTTAATCGCGAAGAAACGTTTTCTTAGTCGCTAAGTAATCTCTTAACACAAACCCGGAACAAAATTGTGCTTGTTCCATTGTATCAATTGAGGAGCTTTTCCTAATAAATATGAGGTTATATACTACAAGTTTGATGTTCATTCTCAACTTACACAATCTCAATCTACACAATTTTAGAAGACTCTGTGTAGTGTCGGGACTAAAAACCGATCTTATTTCATAAGCGCGAGGTGACGGAAAGTACATAATCAATCCTAGATGATACAATCTTATGTTCACATCTAATTGGACCCAAAAACTTGCACCTTACTCAGCAAATTTTGTGTCATATGGAGACGACACCCAGCTGCCTGCTTACCGCCAGAATGACCTGCAGCAGGTCCATCTTCAACGTCATCTTCAACATCAGCTCTACAAGTTCAGGTGTCTTTCTGAACTCGTTTCTGAACCAGTTTTGGTATATTGGTCATATATCCTTCATTTGGTAAGATTTATCCTTGATTATTGTTTATATTTACTCTTATGATCTGTGTTAAAAATCCAAAATTGTTTAATTTCATTTTCATTATGATTTAGTTGCCCAAATCATATTCAAAAGTAAACCCTTGTCTCGTTGCTCTGCCTGCTGGTATCATGAACACAGGTTCTTCGTAATTTGATCATAATAGCCTCATTTATTCATGTATTTAATCGAAACAAAACCCTAAGTTGAACTTCAGTTCAAGCTCTTGATGTTAGGCTTTTGTAATGCTTGAAAACCTGTCGTTATGATCATCTTATAGTTCCTATAAGTTGGATGCGCATTTGGTACTCTGTTTCGGAGCAGTTGTGGTATTTGGGCTATAAATCCTGTGATAGTTAATGAAAGTTAACTTTTGATGTGTTGAAATAATCGTAAGAGGAGGTTTCATAATTTACAGATGGTTTTGTGTCTAAAAGTTTAGGAATTCATTACCAATTATCGTCTAAACACCAGTCATGTGTTTTGAAAAATGAAGAGAGTGCAACCTATTGTTCTATTGGATTTGGACAAGTTATACTTAGTCTCTTTGGGAGATTTTTGGGGAGTAAAATGATAATGTGTAGTTATTTGACGTCCCATGCTTACATGGTTCGTTGGAGGATGATGTATGGAGGTTTTGTATGCTTGATTGGCAGTGTGGAGCTGTTCGGGATAGCTAAGAGTTTTGTGAATTCAAAGAGGTTCTGTTCGCCGATTATGAGAAAGATTATTAAGGAGAAGTTAAGCTTGTCTGGTAAGAACGTTAACCCCTCTTGAGCTTAAGCATGTTTTCATATATCTTTTGGTGATCCGACTTTTCAGTTTATATAATCTATATTGTAATTCATATACTCTTATTGTTTCAAATATTTATAAAGTCGGATTATTGAAGTTCAACCAAATGAGAAGGGGTTCGACCCCTCTGTTATGTATTCACTCTTGGTACTTGTCTTTGTTTGATATTCGGCTCAGGCCTACGTTGTCATATGAGATTGATTCTATGAATGAAATAATGTATCTAAGACGGATAAATTGGCGTTGTTGAATAATGTTACCTCACAATCTGCTAGAGCAGGCGTGACCACTGGTCCGTCGGGGAGTTACAAATACACCTCTGATCAAGGTGAAATCTGGGCTGGGGTAGCTGCCAGTCGCCTATTAGACTTCCTCCTAGAAGGGTTACATCCTACTAACTCTTTAGTGAGGGGTGTGCACACTCGGGTCTATAGGGAGGTTCGGAGATCTAGTAGCGTGTTGGGGTAGGACTCAATCACGAAACCGGACTTATAATTGTTGATATATTGAACTGATGGATTAAATGCCTTGAGCTTTATTATGATTTTGTACTTGGCTTCCTTTGACTAAGAGTTGCTTGATTAGCTACGCGCCATGAAGGCGCATATCTTCTTTTCGTTATTGCTCTGTATGCTTTTAGTTCTTACTCAGCTCTTTGTTGACGTTCTATATTTGGGTGTGTTCCACCCTATTTTGGGGCCTGTATCATTTTCTGATGATGCAGTTGGCAAGTCTGCTTCAAGTGATGTGTTGCTTGGACGTCTGTGCATATCATGGGGCTAGCTTTGAGTAAATGATACTCCGGTTGAGTCATCTTAATCAGTTGTACTTGTCATTTCAATCGGGAGTTGGTTCTTTTTGTAAACTTGACTTCAGACTTCCGCTGTCAACTCGTTATCATTTATATAAATAAGTTGGTTTACATTTTGTCAGTTTTTTAGCATTGCAGTTGACTCAGTAGTCAATTGCGGCATAACAATCCTAGATTTTTGTATAATTAGATCTGGTCAAAATTAAGGGTTGTTACACTGCCAGCTTAGAGGACAAAGCATTTGGCAAGTAAAGAGCAGAGCAAGTGATTCTGAAATCTGGAGAGATATCTTAACTATTAGGGATGAGATTCTCTCTATTGCTGCTGATGAATTGAATGTTGTTGCACTTATTCAAAAGTGGCAAAAAAATGGCAAATACCAAGCTGCACCTGGTTATGAGCAGTTCACGAAGCATTATCCTGAAATCAGGTGGACTAAGGTGATTTGGGATAACATAAACCTACCTAAGCATAGTTTTATTTCTGCTCTAGCTATGCAAAATTCCTTAGCAACAGTTGAAAATATCTGTGCAAGGGGAATGATAGTAGTTAACAGGTGTGAGCTGTGCAGAAATAAAGCTGAAAATCATCAGCATTTGTTCTTTGAATGCTCCTATACTGCTGAGATTTTGGGAGAAGTTCTAAGCTGGCTTAAAATCCAGAGAAAGCCGAGGAGTTTGAGAGGTGAAGTAAGATGGCTTGCTCAGAAAAAGCACAAAAAACATTGGAAATGTAAGTGGATGATCTGCAGCCTAATTACTAATGTATACATGATTTGGCTGGAGAGACATACGCGCCTGTTTGGAGGGATTGAGCATAGCAAAGTTTGGATTATGAGACAAATTTAGTACATTGTAAGCATAAGAATTTATGCATGGTTGTTGAAAAACTGTGATAATACAGAAATAGTTGATAGCTTGAACTCTTAGGGGGTTCGATACCGGGATGTTTTGTTCCTTAGAGGAGTCCATTTTGTAAGGTTTTTTTCTCTTTTATTCCCTTAATGGATGAATAAAAGCCACAATCTTACAAAATATATATATATATAGGAATTGAATCAAGTCAGAAGTAGACTTATGTCAGAAGGTCAGAAGTAATCTGAGCCACTCATCTTGATACTCCACTAACTCTCATAACTTTAGTTGCTCCGTAACTCCAGTAACTGTGGCACATAATTCCAATAACTTTACAACTCTAACTTGACAATATTTTTACTAAAATACGTAACTTCAACTTAACTCCAATAACTTCAA
>JBBYHQ010000009.1:4044572-4080486 GCA_038382645.1 Spergularia azorica
TCTCTGAGGACATATCTAGAAGCTGCATGGAGGGATGGGAAGGCACCTATTGATCCGTCTACTTTGGTATGATACATAACATTGTTGTTTTGAATGCTACTGATGTCTCCCCCCCCCCTTTAGAACTAAACGGTGAAAAAGATTATTGGACTGCTGTCTCTTACCCCCCCCCCCCCCTTCATAGAAAGAAGAAAAAGGAAGCATTGCGAAGATGAATATTGAATAAATGTTGCTCCTACTTCTCATATGTCTAACTGAGTCTTACATAGGCCAACATTGCGATAATTACATTACATCTATCGTGCCCCTGTTTTCCCTTTTGTAGATAAGATTACTCACGATAGCTTGACTATCTGGCCTGTGTTTTGTATACGAGTGTCACCCCTTGGTATCTTTTTTTTACATGGAAGTCACGCTTTGGCGAATTTTAGTCAATATACTTTTTAAAAGAGTATAAGTGTACGTACATTTAACATAGGCTTTAACACCGTTAATATTTTGGCAAAAAGGCCTCTTGATCATTGCTTATCCTAGTAATAGGGTCACTGTTTGTTTAGTTCTTATTTTTGGATATGGCAATCCTTGTCAGAAGAATTAATGTTCTTTTCAACAGGTTAAAGTGGAAGACATTGATGCCTATGCTCCAAAAGATCTGCTGATTGTAACAACAGGCTCTCAAGTAATATCTTGCTCTTGTTGCTTTTGCCTCTACGCACTTGATTGTCCTGTTCGATTTGCTTTCATACTTTTCTTTGTCTGGGATATGACAAAGTTTGCAACTGTGTCAGGCAGAACCACGTGCTGCACTTAATCTTGCATCCTTTGGGAGCAGTCATTCACTCAAACTAAGCAAAGAAGATCTTATATTATACTCGGCAAAGGTAATGAAAGAACAGCCATCTGCTGGAGTGACCTATGTTTCAACCTTTCTGGGACAAGTTCTTTACATAACTTCTTTATAAACGGATTGCCGATTACCCTTGTTGAAGGGTATTGAGCCCTCTGTGGCTGGGAGGACTTTCTCCTTCTATGGAGTTTTGATCTAATCATACTTGATGTTTTCATCAGCACTATGCAATTATTTTTGAGGCTGTTTTAGTTTTATAGATTACCCTGTGTCGTGCTTAATTACTGTTTCTGTGACACACAGGTCATACCTGGAAATGAAACACGGTGCATGAAAATGTTTAATCGTATAGCAGAACTCGGATCAACATTAGTCATGGGCAGAAATGAATTGCTGCACACTTCTGGTCATGGACATCGTGAAGAACTGGTACATCTTTGTGAATTTTAAAGCTGCTTTATACATTGTCCTTGTTAAGATAATAAGATTTAATTGAGACGCTTGGAACTCTGGTAGGCTCAAGGTAATGTAGAGATATGAAAGTGTCAAGCACCAGTAAGAAAGTATATCGTTTGTTTTGTTAAATTAGCAAATCCACATCGGTCTACAGCTTGACTTGCATGCCAGAGTCTTGTCCACATAGGGATTCGATAGATTTACAATTAAAGTAATGTAAACATATTGAATACAAACCAATTTAGAAAATAGAGCACAAAGTCGAAGCTCAACAATTTAGTAGTTGCCACTTTCTCAACCCAAGATGAACAAAATGCTTCAAACTGTGCTTTTTGATGTAATGATTGTGCTCTCTTGGAAAGACATTGAGTAGGCAGATGGTTTATTTATCAGCAACGGTTCTATGTTTTGTAGCTTGCAATCCATCAAGTGATGCCTCACCTTTTGTACCTATACCCTTTGAGCTGAGAATTTTTCCCTGTTTGTGAGTTGTGACCTTGTGGAAGAGTCAGTAATAAATGCCTGCTCCAGAGTCAAACCAACACAAATTAAACTCCATTCATTCAGGGCTCATCTCATGTGGTGATTGCGGACTTCTGCAGGGACATCGAGTAGACAGACATTTAATGTATCACGTTTGACCTTATCTCTCTGATAAGGCATACCCCTCTGTTGTTGCAACTGATTTTGGAGGGTGTTGGGGGTTGATTAGGGGAAGGGACTCCTTGTGTGTCTTATCTGAATCAATTTAAAGTTAGTAGTTTCATACATTTGAGTGAAATCAGGTTCAAGATGCTTTAATGAATAGGTGAAGTGTTTGCTTTAATGTGGAAGATAATGCTTGGGGACGATGTGCACAGACTCCAGAATTACCTGAGGAGAATTCTTACCCTGTAGAAAGCTTCAAACTCATGTCAGTAACACCTTTTCCTTTGAACCTCCCGAGAAACGACTCCCTTTTCCCTCCTCAAAAACGTGTCCTTCCAAACACCTCTGTCACATCATGACCAACCTGGAAAACCAAACTTCATATTTAACGCTTAGAACCTCCATCTGCCTAACCTTTGGCCTCGCCGATAAAAAGAGAACTCTTTTGCTGCCACATTTTGCTGCCACAACCACATTCATGAAACCCCATCATCTTCCAACACACTAAAACCAAAATAATCTTGCATAACTCTCTCTCTCTCTCTCTCTCTCTCTCCAAAAATCAAACAACGGCAAAAATCCCACTTGAAATCTCAACTCACCATCACAAAACCAGCGAACACCTCCCCGCACTTCTTTCCGCCCTCAAAAACCCACAAAACTCCTTATCACTATCCATATGAATCATACTCATTCAGATGCCTCCACGCGCTACAATACTCTTCTTGTTCTTCATAGTTATCAGTTTAATGGATCTTCCTCTGATCAAGCCAAGAGATCACAAGACTCACAACTATATTTTCATGACAGATCATCAAGCTGTATGCAGATAGCAGTGAGACAATGTATTGTAAATATGTTTTGAGGGTTGTGCACTTGTGAGTAGGATACTGCCGATGTACCAAGCAAGAATTGAATCTTGAAGTTTAAGCTGATGTGATTTAGTCTAAACTAAAGTTACATTTCTAAGTAAAAGCTTAATGCTATAATCTATTGAGTGCAAGATTGCTTCAGGCTTCACGCTTCTGGTCTGAGATTACTTGTAAAAAAATTAGCTTGATTCGAGGCTATTCAATGTTCCGATCTAAAGATAATTATGATTCAAAAATTTTTGAGTAGTGATGCTATAAATTTTGTTCTATGGAGTTTTTCAAAAGTCGTAGTAGCAGGTCCGTGTGTGCTATCATTTCCAGTAGTGGCTTTGGATAGGTCAAGAGAGAGAGTTTAGGATTGTGTTTGAATTTGGCTCTTCTTTTGCCGCTTTTTCATCATTACAATTTGCTTCTAGTGAAGTCTCGCTTTTCCTCTGCTCTCCTTAGTTGTCTTGCAGTTTCATCCTTATTTTCTGATCTTTGCCCATCACTCACTCTCTGTTGTATCTACATTTTACCTTTTGATGCTGTCTTATGACTAAGTATTCATGTTAGCCGACCCTAAATTCCTTTTTGGAATACGGTTTTGTTTTCTTTGATCTTGTGAATGCAAGACCACCCTAAGATCTTATAGTGAACCTGAAAACTTATTAACTTAATGGTTCAAGTCTGACTGTAAGCAATGATAGTACTCCGTATATTTTTACTCCTTACCCAAGGTTGTGCCTTCTTTGAATTGCTATCTTTTACTCCGAAATTAAGGTTGTTTAAATCTTGCATTTGAAGGCTGAAGTGCTGAAGATCGTTAAGCCACAGCATTTTTTGCCCGTTCATGGTGAGCTGTTGTTTCTGAAAGAACATGAACTGCTTGGAAAATCAACAGGTGTTCGTCACACAACTGTAAGTTTTGATTGTAATTGGTAGTGCATTTTAATATGTAGATAAGTAGCTTGAACAGACATTTCAGATCATGACCTATCCCAACCTGGCTTTTAGCTAACCACTGTATATGGGAGAAATTAAGCTGTTATGGCATTCATATAATTTGCTGACATTTTTAAGGAAATCTTCTCAGGTTATAAAGAATGGAGAAATGCTTGGGGTGTCTCATTTGAGGAACAGGAGAGTTCTGTCCAATGGTTTTATTTCGCTGGGCAAAGAAAATTTACAGGTAATAACTGCTTTAGTTGATTCTGCCATTCTGGAATTTTTCACTCTGGAGACTCATAGATTAGTGTTCTTGGTGCAGTTAATGTATAACGATGGCGACAAAGCATTTGGAACATCTGCTGAACTTTGTATTGATGAAAGGATGAAAATTGCTACTGATGGTATAATTGTTCTAAGGTAGGACAGGGAGCGGGAAAGCAGATAGCACTGTAGTCATATAAGTTTTTTCTTTATTTTTCACCCCCTAACTTTGAGTTTTGATGTGCTGTAGCATGGAAGTTTTACGCCCTGGTGCGGTTGAGGGTGTTACCGAGAATTGTTTGAAAGGCAAAATAAGAATAACGACACGATGCTTATGGCTGGATAAAGGAAAGCTTTTAGATGCACTGCACAAAGCTGCTCACGCTTCACTGTCCAGCTGTCCTGTAAATTGTCCTCTTTCACATATGGAACGTACCGTGTCTGAGGTATTAAGAAAAGTAGTGAGAAAGTACAGTGGAAAAAGGCCTGAAGTTATTGCTATTGCGACGGAGAATGCGGAAGCAGTTCTTTCTGAGGAAGTCAATGAGCGGCTATCTGGAAAATCACATACTGGATTTGGAATATCGGCACTGAGAAAGGCGGTAGATGGACATTATAAAAAGAAAAAACCTGGCAGAGTACTAGATGAGGAAGTAACTGGCACCTCACTACATGATTCAGAAGGTTGACTCTTGTCCTTAAGCATCCTAATTTTTGTCTCCAAATACACACATGTATGACTCACTTATAAATGGAAAATCCATGTGTTGGTTGGCCGTTTTGCCCTTTTTTTTTCAAAGTAAAATAAACTTAAGAAGTGATGGTTCTCTCTTAGGCTTTTTTCTTCCCTTCCAATGGTAGCATCTCTAATCTGGCAATTTTGCACTCAAAAGTGAGTTGAGTTGTTTCCTTTAACAAGGTTTTTCTTTTGGTTGAATTTTTGGTGTTGGTATTTTGACTACAAAACATTTGTCTCTGTTGTTTCATAAGATGACGTATTATCTTTGTCGATAAAGCATGTGTTACTATTACTCAATTGCCTACACTAAACGGATTCTGCAATTATTCCTTGGGTCTGTCTGTAAATGTTCACTTACATAATTTTTTAAGGTACATAATTCCTCACAGTTTTGTTTTATCCTTTAAAACTCTGGTGCAGATCGTAACGAATTTGATGGGCTTCTTACTAACAAATCCGAGAATAAAAATGATTCCTGGAAGTCATTTCTTGGGTCATCATCATTGCCAATAGATGAGCTAGAAAAAGACAGTTCTGGTTCTAATTTACTGGAACAACTTGTGGATAAAACAGGTGAAGAGATCAGCGACAGTGAATTTGATGAGAAGCCAAATTCTCCCTCTAAGTCTTCCAAGTCCATAAGAAAAAACAGATGGAGACCAGATGAGGTGAAGAGGTTGATTACACTGCGTGGAGAGTTACGTGACAGATTCCAAGTAGCAAAAGGGCGCATGGCACTATGGGAAGAGATATCATCAAGCTTATTGGCTGAAGGCTTCGATCGGACACCTGGGCAGTGCAAATCCTTGTGGAGTTCTCTGGTCCAAAGATATGAGGTTAGTTTGATGCCCGTTTCTTTATTTCTCTAGGTCAACATGAAGTACTATAGTTTGAACTTGGGTATTTCGTTTTTCCCTTTTACGAGATCTACACACTTTTCACGTAAGAATTTTGACAGATTGAAATATAGATGTTGCACCTGTAACATATTTGTCTAGCTTAGCTAGGTCTCCGTGGTTTTCTTGAGTAACCTCGGGATAAGAAATGAAAAAGAAACCACCTGAAGACTGAATTGTGTCCGAAGTAAACTTGACTCTTTCAGTCCTGCGATTTATCAGTTGGTGACCCTTCAACATGTTTCTGTATCAGGAAAGCAAAAGAGACCAGAAGACCAGCTGGCAATACTATCAGGAGATGGGTACAATCTTATCTGACTTGAGGGAAGTGGTGGACTCCTGAACCTAGCATTTCTGCGAAACTCCCTTTGCCTTAGATGAAGATCAAGTCACTCGCTGCAGAGAGAAGTAACTCGCCGTTGGATGGAGTGCAGAACGGGAATGTGAGCAGAGCAGGACTTTACATGACGACAGTCGCTTAGATCTGTACAGGAAACAGAAACAAGATAGTGTATTGGATCAATTTTTGACAGGGATATGGAAAAATACCAAATCTTTCCCAGGTAGAAATATAATTATATTGGTCTTTCTGGTAAATCTGTTCATTTCAACGTTCTGTTTTCTGTACGTGTAGTCACAAATTCACAATTGCAAAATGCAAAAAAATATGCTTCCTGGTAGGATTATTTGCGTCTTCGGTGTTGCTCAACAGTATAACATGTTAATGGAAGCAGGAGCCTCCTGAAATCCTTTCAGTTCAACGTATACCATAAAACGGAATGCCATTACCAAGACTCCTCTGAGAGTGAACGATCACATCCATCCTCTCGTCCTGAGGTCTGCAATCTCGTTGTTTTCTTGCCCCGTGGGCTGTGATAGCATATTGTGTCCTACGTTGGATATGTACATAAGCGAGCTTATCCACAGGCTGATTTGTGTTCACTATTTGTTGTACCACAATCGAACAATCTGACACAATCATAGTTCCCTGCCGCGGTTGGTTCTGATACCATTCGAAGGAGAAGAACTAGAGCCTTTTGTTGTTTTGTTTTGGCAAAGTCGTAACTGTCTATGGTGTAGAGATGAATTCGAATATGACTAATCAAACACCGAAATAACGAAATGATGAAATTCAATTGGAATATAGTTTAGCGAGGGAAGTAAAGAAAGGGTGAATGTAGTATTGTATTTGCCTACGGAGTATTCGTTACAGTATAAGGGCAATCTAACTAAACGAATCACCATTTTCAACTTAGATCCATAGAAAAATACATACTCTGCTTGCCACTCTTCGTTTTCAACTTTTAACCTCTTTACATAGATTCCATAAAATTGCAACGATTCCTCGTACCAAACATACACTTGGCCAAATAAATGTTTTAGATTAATTGTTCTAAAACAGTACAGTACTTATTTAGCTATTTACTATCCTAAAAGACACATTGGTTAAATTTCAACCCTACGTCTTCGCTCCATCTTACAATATGACTAGCCGAAGATTTGCCAAAACCAAGTCCATTGATATAAATATACTTAGTGTTCCTCCATTTCTTTCAATCCTTTACGTTGGGTGTGGGTTCAAAGAAAAAAAGAAAGAAAAGAAATGTAAGGAGTTAAAAAATAAAATAAAATAGCTGAGTCTTCATGAGCAACGAAGCGAAGATGACATTACAGACGGCGCAAACAATAAGAAATATTACTGTTACAAGTAGATTTACAAGGCGGAGGGGCAGTGTATTTCCTTCTCAAAACGCAATGTTGATGTGAAACACCTATATTTGTATTTGGCTGAAATGAAACATCCGGGCGAATACAATGAAAGACAACTCAACAGTCAATTGATCAAAGAGTATTCCTGTACTAAAATATTTCCTACCAATGCTATCTGATATGAACACTACCAAAAATTACACGGTGACAAATGAACAAAAAGGAAGGGAAGAGACGATTATATGACAAAAGAGATGCTACAAAGCTATGGCCGAGCGAAAAAGTTGTATCTCTGCAATTATAATATTTGCTACATATAAAGCTAAAAGGATATTGTGCTTTGCTTATCTGCAGGTGCTACGCACTCCCACAATGATCTGAAAGCTGGAATATCAGCTGCGTTAACGCCTAGGGCGGCCAGATGACGTCCATACTCCTGCAAACAAAAAGGACATCCGACTTACAAAATGTTTGCAATATATACAGTTACCGATAATTTATCATAAGAAGCAATATACTTATATTTCAAGTGTTGTAGGGAGAGAGAGCCCTCAGCTTTGAGAGAGTTCAATTCTAAACCTAAACTTCGATATCAGGGAAGTCTACTGCTTGGTCTCCAACCACTTATATAGATGTAAAAAATTGCATTAAAACACAAAGGACGGACCTGTATATCAAGGAAATACTGTGTGGAAATTTTGACAGTATCAGATAAATTGTTGTCTGGCAATTGGGAGCTGGCTCCTCGTCGCTTTTGGGCAGCACCCCGCCGTATTTTCATTAGTGATGATTCAGATTTTTTCGTCTGGAAAATAGTCACATGTAAGTAGCAATTTTAAAGAGGGATCTGAAAACAAGCTTTGTAATACTAGCCAATCGACGTACATTGGCAACAACTTCGGAGACCAGTTCATAGTAGTACTTTGTGATCTCAAAAGCAGTGCTTTGTAGAAGTTCTGTTTTTGTTGCATCATCCAAATACGTGGTAGCTCTCTCTCCTTCCAAAAACGCCTGCTTAAAAAGTGTCAGTTCAAGGTAGTCATTGACTTAAAACTCTCTTTCGTAGTAATACAGTAGGAGGTATTCCATTTTCGTATATCTAGAAACAAGTATGGTAACTTAATTCACTTTGTTTAACAAACCCAAAAGTAACAAAAAGAATAAATATCAGAATCAAGTTCATGACATAAATGACGCAGGGTAACTGGGAATTGGAATAGACAATAGGGAGTCAAAGTTGCTTTTAGCTCATCATACCTTGTCATCTCAATCCCCCCCCCTCCCCTCTCTTCTCCTCTCACAGAAATCGTAAAAGTTAATATCAATTTGGTACGTCCAATAGCTTCAACTATGTAGAGACAAGCCCCCGAAAATCTAATGTGTAGCATAACTTTGAGTTACATATCAATGTATCTTAAATTGTGAGACTGCATGAAGAGTTGGAGATCAGCGGATTCTAAACAGAAGTTGATCCATGAACGCACCTTCAGGGGACGAAGTATCCCCGACACATATGGAGAATGACGAACGGGAAGTGGTTTATTGGTCATTCTGAATGTTGCAGAGATCCCCTTCAGCTGATCCAGGTCCTGTATATATGAAGTTGACATTTATCAGCACAAGCATAGAAAGATGCCTGCTGTCGAAAACATTGTCGAAGATGGTACCACAAGATGTCGAATTCAAATGTAGGCAGGAATCAGGGTGCAAATTTAGGGTACAACACAGTGAAGGTTACATGAGACAGATGTATATCATATGTACAAACTTTCCAAGACTTTGATAGCAAAAAATGCGTAGATAACTTACACTTGAAAGACAAAGCTCAGAATTTCAATCAGCTTTTTCTAGGAAAAACAATGTACCAAGTTTCACATTATCTACCCAAGCTCACGTTTTAATCCATTTGTTAATGCTATAATCAAACATAATTCTCTTAATTTTCTAAAAGTTTGTTCACAAATGTTTTTATTCAGTGGCACCCTGAAAGTCATGACCTGGTGACCATTATCTAGAAGATTAGAATAGAGCAAATTGCAAATCTGCAACACGCAATATTATCGAGTAATATCACTATATTCTCTTTTCCACAAGTCATGGGTGGGACAGGATGAAGTTAATAAGTTATGTGGTGACTTTGACTTGGAAGCTGAAAAGCTCCCGCCAAAACTTCGAGCCCATACTCCCTACTAGAAGAATTAACTTCCCAGTTTTTGGCACTTGTCTTAATTTTCTTTTGTTAAATGTTTCCACAAGGTTACAGGTTGGCCATTTCCAAATTTAAATTAAAACAATGGTAAGCATATCATGTTAATTAACCACTGATCAAGCTCACCTCCTTAGACTTGGCAACCAAGGTCTTTCTTATTGCTTGTATTGCTAAAGGCACCATGTTCTCCAAAGATTTCCCACTTTGAACAATGCTTAATCTAATAGGCTCCAGCACATCATTTGAGCATGAAGAAAGGAGCTCCATCACATGCTGAAGATAGTCACCACAGACCTCAACCACAAGAACCTTCACATCGTGAATAACCTGAAATGGAAAACTTCATTTATTATCTGCCTATAAAGTAATAAGAGAAGACTCTGTTAAACTTACAATACTACACATGAAATGAGCTTCATATTAGAAACAGATACCGACACAACAGCCAGTAAACGGTTCGAGTTTAATAGAGGTCCATAATTTAAAAAATACTTGAGGGTAAAGGAGGTTTGTTGTAAGCGCAGACAAGCTGTCAAGCAGAATATGAGTAATATGACCAGGTGCCAAGATCGCTTCTTCCCAAACACATTGGAGTACGTTACATTTACGACCCCACGTTGCTAATATTATGGGTTAAAAAGACTTGTCAGAGTTAGGCCTCGAGACTACATGTATACCAAGAATATATGCTGTCAGCTAGACACTCATAGGTTTGTTGCATTGCTAATATAAAGATAAGCATGATGCACATGCAATCATCTATCTAGCCAACCTTAGCAACCGAAGATTAATCATAATAAGAGAAACAAACGCAAAGATGGTGCATACATAGATGAAATCTTCGGGTGCAGCAGAGATCGCCCATTCAGAACCCCTGCTGGAATCTTTATCATCTGAAGTTCTAGCATGGAGGCCAGATGACAACCAATTGGAGTACCTGTTCAGAAACGCAATTGTCAAGATAAGGCAATCATGAAGCATACTGTGTAGACCATAAATATTTAGAACATTGCCCCGACCAGACCTTGAGGTTAGCTGCAAAGACAGACGGAGAAACTTGTCAGAGCAAGACAAGACAAGGACATCCTTGCTCCAACATAATCTTAAACTCTCCAAAAGAGTAACACTTTGATTCAAAGTCAGAGCTGGAAGTTTCCCATCCCCATGATCTGAAGTCTGAGTCACCACCAAATTAGGCGTCACGAGAGCAGAATCCAAAGCTCCTGCTATTTCTTGAAATCTGAAAAAAATGGATAGAATCGGGTAGCACATAACGAAAACATCCTTGTCGAACAGCAATAGTCAATATACATTTAACATATAGCAGCTTTATACAGTACCTCAGTGAAAAGTAAACCCCAAGATTCCACAGTTTCATAAAGTCAATGTATACAGGCTGTGCTCTGAATTTTGAAACAGCATATTGAGATGTGTAGTAACCTTGACAAGAAAATAACACAAAACAAAAGAATAGATAAGTGGATTCGATATAATACATTCTCACAAAGAATAAAAGTTATTCAGCCAAAGTCACTTTTAATACACAGTTAAAAAACACTTGTGCTTAAATTCCAATACGAAACCCAACCTTCTAAATGAGACACAAACTCCAAGCTCGATTTGTAATTTCTTATAAATTCAGTCGGCCGTCCAGGGGAAAGAGCCCCAGGTTTTCCTTTCTGAATTGCCAAGAGAACCTCCTTGAGAATTGAATTGGCTAAGAAGTCAAATACATGGAAGCCTGAATTCTCTGCATGATATGAATAATTATCAAAAATGATCAGTATTTGAATAACAGAAAGGGCCAGCAAAAAATAATAGCAATTGAGGTAAATGATTGAACACCACGTTACTAAATTAAGTAGCTGAGATGAAGTCTTGCAGGACAAAAACAATAAAGGTGGAAAATATGGAACAGTTATCCCCAACAATTTCAGAATCTGGTGCATATACCAGAAACGGAATGAGCTGGCCTGGTCACTAATAATCTGTTTAGATAGGACAAGCCGAGGGATTCTTTGTTTGGATAATAGATGGAGAATAGGCAAAAACAGGGAAATTGTTCATGTTAAGCTGTTAAAAGAATACATGTCACAAAAGAAAATGAAATCTGAACCAACACATTGCAAAAGATGCTGGTAAAAAATAACTGAGCTTCACTCCTGTGGTATTCGTTTCACATCTTGCAATAGGTCTTTCACACATGGATATCGCGTACCTTCAGAATTTGCACACGTGAACTAATTTTGACAGTCGAAATTGGATTTTAACAATAGATATTAGTTAGCTGAAGCACATACCACGTTGTATGGGATAAGTTTATCCAAAAGGTCAAATTTGTAGAATACACATCATTACATGTCTAAAGAGAGGGAGCATTTTCTCTCCAAATACTTAGTTATTCAAAAAGGAGGGAACATGGCTCCTCATATTTCTCGCCTGCTTTACCCAACTCTATGCATTTGTTATCCCAACAACCAGTTTTGGGTACATCTCTACCTTTCCTATAATGCAAGAATAAATTTTCTCCCTAACTCTCCTTTTCCTTCCCCTTCCCTACCTTCCCTCCAAGTTGCTTATCCCTCCCTTTCTCTCCAACTTTGCTATCCTAAAAAAGTGTACATGTTGCAACTTGCAAGCAACAAACAGGAAAAAAACATAAGATTAAGGGGTAGAGCTAAGAAAACAGCCGAAGTATTCAAATACTATGAGACATACTATCAACTAGACAGGCAAACTGTATACCACATTTCTAGAATAAAAGTTAGGATCAAGACAGTGCTATCTTAACAATCCCAGTTCTCAGAGGACTTTGTTTCTGAAGTCTGAACGAATGACATTTTTTAAGAGGCTAGGCTGACAAATGGGCTTGATGTTGTCATAATATCACCTAGCAACTAGCAAGAAAATCAGTAAACCACACAACGTCTCACACTTTTCAAATAATTTCATAAATGTTCCATTGGGGCATTAGTGTCCCATGACATTAAGTTTTAATACCTCTGGAAGAAATCTTCAGCAAGAATGTACAATCTTTTTCAATGTATTTCTTGATTTTCTGGTAATCTGCCTCAAGTGCATCCCCTGAAGACGCACCTGATGACCCTGAAGAACTATGAGGAATAACATTTTCGATTATGGGGGCAATAATTGTTGTGCGGAATATTTCTTCAGCACTCCTAGTGTTGTCAATCGCTGCATAAGCACGTAAACAATTGTATATGGCATTTTCATCGTGGTGTTCTAGACCATCTACAAAGCAATGCCCCAAGCTGGCATCCAATAAAAGACTTGCACTCTGGAACCTCTTCTCAATGTTCTGAATGAAAGGTAGGTCCTGTACTGGCAAAATAGACAAACACAATGAACACAGAAAATAAGGACTCAACACGTAGAAGTTCTGCAAGCATGACCTAATGAAAATCATCAAGTCATTTCAAACAGATAATAGAATTACTCTCTCTACCCAACAATCATTGTCTACAACTTCTCCCTTATTTATTGAACTCTTCATACACTAACAGCTATATCCTAGAGGCAAAGAACTACTACGGCCATAAAAAGAAAAGGCTACTCAAATTCAGTGATCAATCCATATTTGTATTTGATATACAATAGTTATCGAATGAAGCCAATTGTTGTCATGTGATGAAATTAAGTTTTAGTTTACTCCCTTAAAACAGTGGCAGCACATCATTCTAACAAGCATGTGTCAGCCAATCATTAATACAAGCACATGGCCATAGTTGTTGAGTGGAAAATCAAGACGGGTATAAAAAAGAACACTACAAGTACTATCGGAAAAAGCCACAAGCACATAGACACCAACAAGTCATGTAACTTCAGTAAGCAATAAGGAACACAGAAGAGGAGACCAAAGAGACCTTTGCATGAGCCATGTAGAACTTCAACCGGTTCATTTCACTCGCAATTCTCTCCAGAAGCATGCTCTGAGTCTCTCTTACATTCGATTCATTCTCAGCTTGTTGCACAGAGAATCCATTGCTAAGATGACTCTTCTCCAACGTACTTACATCACCATTTGACCAGTCAGCAGGAACACTAGGTAGTTCCTTAATCAACTTCTCAATCTATAAACAAAGGAAATACATTAGTTATGGAAAATCCACATAACCTAACAACAAACACGAGCCATTTATGTCTACCTTTCATATTGTCCAGATTTAATTTTGTCATATCTTAATATGCAACTCATAGAAAATTATCTAAAAAAAAAAAAAATCACAAATGTCAGCCCTCAGCCCTGAAACTGGGGGTAATAATGTGCAACTGTATCAAACGGAAACCCTTCTTGGATGCAGATAAAAGCCAGATTTAGACCCAAAGAGCATGAACTGCAGAATGAATCTGATTCAAAAAGTCTTGACTTAAAACAAAAGTTCAATCCAAACCCAAACCTAAATCGAGCCAAGAAAAATGGATCAAGTGTAAGAATAAAAACTAGATTTGCATTGTAAAATCTCTATCTAATACTGTAACCACTATCATGGGCGGCTAACCTGAATTTGCCATATGGGTCTGATTACAAAGTATAAACAGCATAAAAGAACATTGTAAAGCTACTGAAGATGAGCCCAAAAATAAAAAAAGAAAAAAATAACGACAACTGCTCCTTTCAAAAGTAAGGTAGAAAGAAAAAGACAAAATTAAGTAAAACATCATCTACCACATCAATCTTCTCCCTCCATTTTATCCTCTTTAACGCCATATCTTCTTCAATCCTAATCGACTCATATTCCTTCCTCTTATACTTATCTACGTCAACTGAGATCTTAACCCCTTACAATCTTAATGATCCGATCGTGTAAGCCTTCTAACTGGCATTTCACCTGGTTTCTGCCTCAAATGCCGACCCACCATACAGTCATCTCTCATTTGATCTCTGATACATACATGTAACTCCAGCCTTCTAGCACAATATTTCTTGTACCTATTGTAGCATGCGTATCTGAGCCACATTCATCTTAAGAATGAGACATTCATAGTCTAAGTCTCAGTGACAAGGGTATCACATAAAGTGTTAGGCTAATCTTCATGGGATAGAAAATACCCTTCAATCTACAACGCATGTCCAATTGTAATCGTAATAGGGAATTCTTTTGTCCACCCAACGCTAGTTCAAATACTCCTACTATTTCCTTTACACATGTCCATGATGATGCCAATGCCTTTCCAAAAACCCAAATTACTTTTAACTAAAACTCACCAAAGTAATTCCCTTTGTACATTCTCGCCTTTGCTCTTACCGCCTTCTTTGCTTATTTTCTACAATCCTTATCCCTCTCATAATTCTCACTTACTCTTTATCACTTCACACACTCCCGCATTCCACAAAGTCGCGTCTTTGTTCAAAAACTCGAACCAATTGACAAAAACGTGACATATACCCCGATGTCCTATACCAATACTATTACTAGCCGAACCATTCGCAATATACTACTACAAGGTAATGATCCATGATCTACAAAATTATACCAAAAATCCCCAACGCAATTCTAATAAATGATGCATGATCAACACAATTCCAAAGTTCTCTCGCAATTAATTCAACACGTTTCGCGAAAAAACAACTAAATTAACAACAATGCAATGAGAAATGAGAAATGAGAAATTCAATTTAACCTTGGAAACGACATGAAAAGCGTCAAGCAGAAGCTCAAGAACTTCCCTAACATTAGCAGCCTCAGCACGCTGTCGCAACCCGCTTTGAAGCTTAATCAACGACGCCTCAACAGCGTGGCGAAAAGAGAGAATCTTATCACGGAGATCAGAGAGCGGGGCCCGCATACGAGCGACGGCGTGATCGACGTCGAGGAGATTAGTGCTGAGGCTGACGAAATCATTGTAGTCGCGATTGATGAGATCGACGAGCTCGTGTTTGAGGGAGGAGAGGTGAGATTGGAGCTGAGAGCGGAGAGTGTGGAATGGGACAAATGTACGGAGGTCGGCGATGTATGTTTCCGGGTCGAAATCCGCCGAGAGGAAGAGCTCTTGTTTGAACCATAGCGGGTTTGTGTCGTCAATTGGATCGCCGAACATGTCGGTTGTTGACCGCGGTGGGTGGTGTGATTGCGGTGGTTGTGGTGGTGGTGACGGTGATGCTAGATCTGCCGACGCCATGATCGATTTTGGGATTGGTGTTTGGGAGTCGGAGTCGCCTTTTTTTTTTTTTATTGAGTTTAATCCGATTTAATCTACACACTTTACTCCATCTTAAGATAGGCTGATAGGGAGTGTAAAACCATTTTGCCGGTATATGACCATTTTGTGATATCGGGATTCGGGAGTATGAGTATTGAACCATTTGGTGAAGTATCGTGTCTGAATTTTCTATATGCAGTTTAAGATGCGAAATTAATTACAGTATATTAATATGACTCAAAAAAAGAAGTTATGATTTGGTGAAAAATAGTATGGCCATGTATAGTGGCATTTCTCATAGTATTGAGAAGATGATTATTGGATTTTTTTTTTATACGGATCATCTAATAAAAAGATTCGAAGCACGTCAAACGTACAAATAAGTTAATTTCTTTCCTTGCTCAATTATGACTCACCGTACTTTCTCTATTAAATCAAACGACGTGTCATATCAGTATAAGAGTAGGTAGGGTTCAAACTCCTAGCTGGAAGTCATTTACAAAGTAATTTCCGGGCGATGTGGTCTTGGCTCACCCCACTTTGACTTCACTGCTCGAAAACACCAAGTTAAAATATAGTGAGAGAGCCATCTATACTTGTGATTTGGAGCAACAACCAGTTAGTAGAACCTTGCCGCAAGTCTCATCACGAGGAAGGCTACATTCTCCACAAACAGCGAACAACTCACTACGCAATAATCACAATTTTTTTCCTGCTCTCTGCCAGCATAACAAAGTTGGACATTAAGGGTGTGTTTGGTCAAGCTCCTGAAGTGTTTCTGGACTGTTTCTGGGTCATAGAAACTGAAAACTGGCCAAACACACAAAACTGAGAAACTGTTTCTGAATTCTGAGAAGCATTTCTAGTGTAAATTTGTGCTTCAGAAGTAGAAGCTCCAATTTGGAGCTCCTCCTCCAGGAACCGTTTCTCAAAAACTGTTTCTGAGAAATAGTTCTGGAGAAGTAAGAGTTTGGCCAAACAGGCTCTAACAATTATGCATGACCTCTCTTGAAACACGAATGTAAAGTCCATAATCCCAAAACTTCCGTAGACTTTATGACAATGCAGGAAGCAGAATCTCAAACAACTGACGCAAGTCAACATCTTTCACAAAACTGCCTTTACATAACTCTGCGAAACAGTCAAAAAAAAATGCAAAACACCATGAAATACACGTGTTCAATGCAGGTGGGTGGGGGGAGGCCGAGAGGGTTTATGTAGCGGCCGGTTATCATGAGGATTACAACATTCGCGCTCAAACCTGCAAACCCGTTAAGGGTACAAATTGAAGGACATGATTACCTTCTACAAAGAAGGATATTCAACTATATTCAGTGCCTAATATACTTTGCCGCATCTTACCTCAGTGATTACACAGTAAGTATATCTAAATGATACAAGGAGGGGGAGAAGAATGAAACAAATGCACCAACTTCTGCGGGCACATCCCTCTTTATAAAGAGCATTCTACAAACAGCTTAAGCTGAGGACAGGACAAAAACTAGAACTATGCTATTTTTTACAACACCAGAAAAATGGCTCAGGCTCACAAAAGCCGCTCTTGATACAGTAATAACTTTGCTTCTGATCTGTGGCAATGATTAAATTGCACAAGAGAACTGAACTCTTTGTACATGCAGAAAATTTTTCACATGAAATAGCTAAGAGACTTCTTCTTTCTGGAACCCCCTTCGCCATACAGTTCATTCCATTGCTGAAGTCCCGTCATATTAGCAGACTCAGATGAGACACTGGCACAAACCTGTTTCAATATTGGAACAAGCTCAATTCAGTAATGTACGTGTGAAATTCACAATGACACGTGAAAGTCATTAAGACTATCCTCACATCACAATACTGCTCTTCTCCAAACTTACCTGCTCATGTGCA
Source organism: Spergularia azorica (assembly GCA_038382645.1). Taxonomy (NCBI): domain Eukaryota; kingdom Viridiplantae; phylum Streptophyta; class Magnoliopsida; order Caryophyllales; family Caryophyllaceae; genus Spergularia; species Spergularia azorica. The sequence continues at coordinate 4,062,193 of JBBYHQ010000009.1, forward strand.
CGTTTGAAATCAACCATATTCAGAGAACGGATATCTGCACTGCCACTCAATGGTGGAGGGGATCTACCTTCTGTTACAGCTGTCACTCGTTCCTGCCAGAAAACAAGAAGCATTTTATATCGTTATGATGCAATGAACACACACATAAACTTGGGTTCATACACATGTCTTCCAGGCAGCTAAGGCATGTGACCTTGTCAATGCCCCTGGACACAGAAAGGTACCTCCACCATTATGAATGAAAAACTAGAACCAGTTATCACTGAATACGTTACTTCCACTCTTCACTTTAAAACCTGTATAGGTGTCTGATGACACAACAAGGATAAAGGCATTTTGTACCCGACCCTCCACGCCACAAATCAACACTTGCACAGCGAAATAGTGTAGGGAAGACCCACATGAGAGGTGGAGATGGATAAGCAACGAAACTTAGTACCAATTCTTTATAATGTTTTGAAACTTTGCTTTCTATGTTTTTTTTTAGCATTTTCACTTACAAATGTGTCATGAATTCTCATGATATCTAAAGTTAAAGAGTAAAGAGATCTTTACAGACGTGTTGCAACAAGTGTCCAGAATTAGGAGAGGGTCCTAAATTTCCAGTCATGAAAACCTATTGTCCAGACACACATATCTGTGAGGCTGTGACCAAGCTACAAACCACTAATCATGACACAATAGACGCTCCTGTTGATCATCACAAGATAATGACTTAGTGTGACATGTACCACACCCACATCTTATACGTTACATAAAAATGTATCATGCAATACAATTAAGTGATATCCATATGACGTAGTAGCCACACTATTGTACATGCATTATTTGAAGAATATTTTTTCCTATGTCCATTCTATTTATTGCCATTGCCACAAGTCAACAACTATTACGAGGTCATATCAAAATGCCAGAAGGGCTCAAGCATTTATCAAACATAGACAGAAACCAACCTTTTTTTCCTTTTCTAATATTTCACGGATAGGACGATGTGCAGCAGCCACACACAGGTTCTGCAATACAAGAAAGTAGACAGATTTCTTGAATAAGATGATTCCTTAAATTGCTGAGAGCAAGATACAAAACATAAATTATGTCAAGAATATAAAGACCTTAAGATCACTTCCAGAGTATCCATCGGTCATGTTGGCAATTGCGTCAAAATCTACATCAGGGAACAATTCCTCTTTCGCCAATATCACTTTAAGGATCTTTGCTCTATTTGGGGCATCGGGTAAGTTGACCATCAGCCTGCAAGTAACACACAGGAAGACAAAATTGTGTTCACGATTTCGAGAAGATCTTTCAAAACCACTCCTTAAACAGAGAACGCCAGACAATAAAACCAGTTATAGCCATTGAAGCTGGCACCCGGTGATAGTTTACCTACGAGGCAGCCTGCGAATGACTGCTTCATCAAGGTCAAAGGGCCTGTTTGTAGCTGCAAGTACTAATACTCGCTCTGTATCTTTTGTTCGCAACCCATCCCAGTTCACCATGAATTCGTTTTTCATTTTACGCATAGCCTCATGTTCTCCGGGATTTTCCCTTCGCCCCAACATGCTATCAACCTGTTGCATAAATAGTGTACAAATAGTAAAGCACAGAAAACGAATTTTTTTCTGAAGCTAGAAGATTCAGAAAGCAGGTCACAAGGAACTTACTTCATCAACAAAGACAACACTAGGGGAAATTTTACTTGCGAGTGAGAAAACAGCCTTTACATACTTCTCGCCCTCACCAAACCACTGATTAGAAAGGAAAGATAAAGAGCAAATTAGAACACCATATGGAGAAGAAAATCAGAAGTAAGAACTAAGTCGATATAAACCAAATCAATCTGCCAACCTTAGATGTAATGCTCGACATTGATATATTAATGAAGTTTGCACCAGCTTCAGTGGCCACAGCCTTTGCAAGCATCGTCTTCCCAGTACCAGGAGGACCAAATAGCAAAATACCCTTACAAGGCTAGAGACCAAGAAAAGGAATATTATTCTTCTGACAAATCAAAATGCTGATACACACAATGCTATCTCATTGATGCAGATGGAGAACACACTAAAGACACAACCCAGAACAGTTCAAAAGCCACGAACAAAACTTTTACATCCTTGTATATTTCCACCAATTCAAAAAGGTAAACGACATTCACAGCCAATCAAAACACCAAATGAAAGACAAGAACAAGCGAAATTATAGCTTTAGCAGAAAAGACCAGACATTCGAAACATTTGTTATTCCCCTTCGACTGCAGGTAACAAGTTAACACCATCATCATCGATTGACCTTCCAGAAAACAGACACATAAATGCCAAAACAAGCCTAAGAATGACACATATTCCTAAGGCAAATGAAATGTATGTTCACCTTATCAACTAAAAGTGATGGCATTAATATTCTAAGACATCTCTAGGAAAGAAAAACACACAGAACTATCCCCTATAGTCTAGCATAAGTGTGCTTTCTTAGGTTTGCAGGGGCATGCTTTAAAACAGAATGTCAATAAAATAAACTGAGAAGCAAAAGGGAAGTGCTACAGATGTCTGGCAACTACAAGTGAAAATCTCAAGTAGGAGATGAAAACTGTACGCACTTTAGTTAGCTGCCCCTTGCAAAAAAGTTCAGGCCTCTGTAAAGGCAGCATGACTAATTCCTTTAGTGTATCCTTAACATTTTCAAGGGCTCCAATATCATCAAATGTCACTCCAATATCACTGGGTGGAATAACATCCCCGAGAAGCCTCTTCTCAAATTCGTTTTCGGTCACAATGTCCTGAAAATTGTCATTGTTTGCGTCAGACACCAATTAAAACAAATAGCCAAATGCCAACTTACAAGCAGTTGGAATTCTTGGAATTTACCTTAAGCGATTTCTTTGAGCTTTTAGACTCATTCTGGATAGCTTGTAGTATACCAATTCCATAGTTGATGCTGAAAGAATTTTACAAAATTTTCCATTCAAATTCTATAACCCAGTTGAAGTTAACACAAAGAAGGTCAATGTCAAACAATACCTCTCAGCAGACAGGACAAGCTTTGCTTCAGGTTCCAGTAGGGAATTCTGCATCAAATGATGGCTTAGGGCCCATCCGACTACCTTCTCTGCGCCTGTAAAAGGATGTCTCTTAGTAAATTTGAAAAGCCTCACAAAGAGTTCAATTGCCAAGTTAAGGATGAACGTACTCTCATTGGTAAAAGTCTGGTCTTTGATGCAAAGTGTCTCTAGTCCTTCACATTCCAAGCCACTTCGATTCAAAATCTATGATGATATAAACAATAAAATAAGTATACAGTGGCCCTTCCAATAACAACAAGCCTCCAAACATGACAATTAAAGTCCAATGCATAAGCGACAGTGCATACTCAATATCTAGGTTCAATAAGACAAATCATACAAGTCAAGAGATATATAAGAACTTCTATCCCAAAACATGAATCAAATGCTCTAGCCCAGAAAATTATATAGTGCTTGATGACTCCCACTGAATACACAAAACATAAACCTAAAAACTAGTTTAATGTAGACTTTGGAAACATCCATGCCATTGACTGGTAAGTTCACCAACACTAAACGCGAGACATAGAAGTAGTTCTTACAGTACGCAGGTGACTGAGATTGCTCTTCATTTTTAGTGTTTCCGCATCTCGTTCCAATTGATTCTTCCAGCTAGCTAGAAGATCCTCATCCTGCAAAAATTAAATTCAGACATTACATTCATCAAAATACTAAAGACAAAGCAGATCTTCCTAGTCCTCACTAAACAGTGGACTGACAAACACAAGCGATTGCTATCTTGCAGTACCGACCTGTGGCAAATGAATTGACACTTTATTTGGAAAGAGTTTTGTTACAAGCTTTGTTGCTCGAGGAACATCCTTTCCTTTATCATGTAATCTTCCGAAGCTATCCTGAACATACAAATACAAAACCAATAGGGTCCATTTGAATAAGTCAAACACAATCATGTCCCAGTACGAACAAGGTTAAAAAAAACCACATGCTATATGGATTAAAAAGAACTTACTGGGAAAGCCAAGTCCAAAAGAGCAGTTTGATTGCCACCGAACTTTGTGAAGAGTAAACTACCAGGATGTGACTGCATAGTAAGGAGTTTAACTTAAGAAAGATATAATTTCAAGCAGGGCAACAGATAACTAGAAAAACAAAAGCGACCCAAAAACAAACACGACAATACCTTTTCTTTACGATTGTCATTTTGAGTATGTGAACCGATTACGACAACATTATCAGGAAGCTTTTCCAGCCTACTTTTGAAGGTTGAAAATGATTCTGAATTTCCCACAAGGGACTTCTCTGCATCTTTGATGAATAAAATGAAGGGCGAGCTTCTGCTTTCACTCGATATGGCCTAAAGATATTCACGTAAATAACGAAAAGTGCAACTCTATTACTGTCTTAACCCTGATACTTCGTAATTAGAATTGGCAAGTACAATAACAATAACATCTTCCGAATAGTGAAACTATATCGGGCTAAATACTAAGGATGGACAGCTACAGAATGAAACAGCTTCCTCCCAAGTTTATGATTCACTATGTACTGAATTATAAAAGATTGTTAAGGCCCAAATCAACTCCTGTTTAGCTATACCATATTGGCAGGAATAAAATGCATCATAACTCATATAAACAGCCAATGAAAGCTTCTATTCACCAACAACTGCCTTCCCACAATCAAATAAAGAGCTCTGCTCCCTACATAATCATCCCAAGACTGCTGGATTTATGTTTCCTTTATATTCCTCTAAAGGAAAAATAGTAATTGTCATAAATCAAGTGTCTGAATTGGTAACCTCGATCATTTGCATAATTGCATTAGACACTTGACCATGCTTTCTCTGAAAAAGAAAGAATTGGCTAAGTAGGCTTGAAAGGAACAAGTCCACTACTCGTAAAAGATGATTATAGTAAGATCCTCAGTTCTTTCGAGATCCCAATATGGAGATCAGAGGCTCACACTGTTTACTCCCGCACTCAGCAACCCTCTTCCAAATATACATTAATCTTGTCTTACGGATGCCTAATAACCTCCGGAAGCTAGAATATGATCAATACACTGAAACACCTCAGTTTAACTACAAACAAGTAATTGAACTTAAAAAATTTGAGAAGTTAGAAAAGGGAACAGCAAGAGAACTAGAAAGCCAAAACTACACTGAAAATGAAACAATTTTATCATCTTATCAATAATATTACCCACCTTCTACAAGATTGCATATGAAGTAAATGCTACACCAAACTACTAACGATATACAAGAAACCCTACAATGCTCTCAGACCGCACTATATAGCACATTCAAAACGAAGAATACCTCAAATAGCGTATTAATTAGTAATTTGTCCAGGTCCTCTGCACCGGGATTCTCCAAACGAAGATCATGAGCTAAAGAAAAGAAACAGAGTCTTCAAAAACTGTCAAAGAATGATTAACGTTGTCTAAACCATACAAGAGCTTAACAAGGCTTTACCCTTGCAAAAGAACCCATGGTCCACTTCACATGAATGTCCAAGATCAACACCGCCAGGAATAGGCTTGTCAAACCTTACACCGATCTTTGAAAGAGGATTATCCATGAAAGGTAAGACAACTTTGCCACGCATTCCAACAGATGGGCCCCTTAGCAAAAAATGGATGAGTAAAAATGAGAAACACTCACTCATCACCAATTCAGGTACGTGTGAATTGATCCATTAACAATAGCAGCAAGTTAATCAGTCAGGAGTTGATCCATTAACAATAGCAGCAAGTTAATCAGTTCAAGACCCTGACGCCCATGCCCCAAGCACCAAGCATAACAAACAATTAGAGACACAAATCAGTAGTGATTTTTCGCACCAAGAGCTCGTAATATCATGAAGATAACAAACAGCACAATGACTTGACTCTGAAAGATGTCAGAGTCCAATATCGGTAAAAATACCACATAATCAAGTATTCACATACAGTGTGAAATTAGTCAACATAGTTCAGGCTGTACGCACAGTAAACTACATCTAGTTCATGGGTCTAGAAAAATGGGAATGGTTTTGAGGATTTGATAGTCGATTCCCGTTATTTATGATGATGCTTTGTCTATCGACTCAATTCCGTGCGTATCGGAGTCAAGGATCAGGTCAGGATGCACTTTTGCCAAGAGCATACACAGATCTGTATGGAGTTATGGACGAAACAGAGCTCTCTCCCCTGCTAGTTTGTTCAACACATGCACCAAGTGGTATTATATGACTTTTTGCCTCCACCCATCACCAAGGTGGCTAGAACAGCCTGTCTAGAGGTGGATTCTATTCATTACAGATCAAGCCATCCAGGACCTTGGTAGATGAATCTCGCGTTTGAGAGCCACAATGATCAAGACACTTAGAATGAGCATGGCAGTGTACAGATGGTGGCCGTAAAGGTTTTTTAAATTGATGATATTGAGTTTCTGTAAAGAGTCTGTAAGTCATCAGATTGCCTCGACCCTCATTTTGGAAAAAGCAAGATTGGGTCCCGATGAAACAAAGTAAGAGATCTCAAGGAAAAGAATGGAAGAAAAGAGGTCAGGAGTGCAACAAAAAGAAATGAGAACTTCAGCACTCTTTCCCTTTCCCTTGATACATAGCTGCCAACAACTCAACACCACCCACACCACTATGACAAGGCCTCTGCACAGATAGTAGACAGGGGGAGGGAAATCCACTAGCCCAATCGAATTAAAGTGAATGCACATAAGAAGGCTCAGTGGAGGCAGAGAACTATAAAAATGATCATATCGGACATTCGGACCTTCGTTAAGTTGGAACTTCGAACGAGAAAGATAAGAAATGAGGAACTGTAGCATCTCCACAAAAATTTCACACAGAAGCTTTGACTTTATACATCCAGAATCTTAATTAAGGACACATTCACAACCGCTCTATAAATTTGAGGTGAGTAGAATATAATCCTGCAGAAAGGAAATCAATAATTTTGGCGGAAAAAATAGAAACACAGTTTCTTGGCGTAAAGAGTCAATTATAACAAGGTATAAAGATAAAATCCTGCCGCTCCCCACATTAACCCGATCCCATCTAAGCTCATATAATTCTATAAACAAAAGCCAACAGCCAGACATCCATAGTTTTATCCCAAGCAAGTGTTCCTACCTCAAAGAGGGTGATGGAGGGTATAAACCGGCTGAATGTGGCATGAATCTAACTCTATCACCTACACATTCAACGTTCAAAATTATGTCATTTACATAATAACAAAAAAGAAATGACACAGGCTGGAACAAGCGAAATTATATAGCTGCAAGGAATCTTCTGGCAGCAATGCTTTTACAGAACCACACTTACCCAATTTGAAAGTGTGATTCTTGGATGAGCCGGAAGAAAATGACACTAATTCAACCTTTGGATGAACATCTACATAAGGTAAATGTAAATTTGAGGAAGTAGGTCCATCTGCTTCACCAACAAGACACATATTCCTGTCTGCTTCCGTTGTACCAGGGCTGTGCTTAGCAGAGCAGCTTGATTTCTCAGCAATGAGACCATCTATCATAAATTCAGCCTCTTTTGCTGACAAAGCCTAGCCAAGAGCGATCAAACATACACATGACTGATTTGTATTGCACTTGGTCAACAATATTATGCATGCTTGAAAGTAATTAAATAGATCAGAGTAGGAAATCTTACACCCAAAAGAGCAGGGAAGTCAAATATAAGCAGTTTAGCCCCAAAATACTTGGCCAGAGCTTTTGTCAGCATCTCCTGATAAATCTCAGAACCTGCAGTCCCAGAGATCAAAAGAAAAAGACAGTGTCAGTGAAATTTGACAGATCTGCCGTAAATGTAGGATCCAAAGGCTAATGAAATTCCAACGCACCAGCGGGGCCTGAAAGTAAAATCCTAGGGTTAACAGTAGGCAGCTCGGAGGCATATTTTGCATGCTCTCTGTGCTTCAAATGTATGTAGGATGCTGCAATCAGCACATTTTTTGTATTTTCGCTGCAGAGCCAAACAAAACCAAATGACGGTTAGATGGTACTTGAATGGAATACTTCAGGAACACTAGATCGAGATATATAACTGGCCACTTTCTAGAAAAATCCTTACAAATTCTTTGCGGTTTCTCAGTTTTATCTAGTTTTTTTATTTATTATATTTCTTCAACAAACAGAACTAAAGCATTCAGGAGTATGGTAACACAATCAGATTGCGGCAAGTTGGCAAAAGCTCTAGTAGGTCAGGACTAGCAATACAACCACAGAGGCACGTGCCTCACACATGCGCATAAATAATATGTACTCGAAGGACCACCCTTCCTCCAACATGTTCTCAAGGTAGTTAACAACAAATCCACAATTAACCAGTCAAGAGATATATCTATTAACAAACCAACAAAACAGATACCAGCAAAACAAGCTCCATGAGTTTACAATGCCACTGAGTTATTAAGCTTCCTACTTTTATTGTTTTTCAATCGGAGCTTTCTACTTTTTCCAAAATGATTGATCTAGAATCTAATGCTGAAGCACCTCGTTGCAACCAGTTCATGCATATTAGCTGTGAGCATAAAATAAATAATATGTACTGAAAAACGAAGAAGACAACTAAAGATGAACTCGTTGGAGCTCAGAAAGTCAGCACTAAAGCTCATATAAACAGCCAGAGAGTAAGACATGCAAAACTCTGAGACGCTAAACAAATTTTCTGCATGCTTACTTTTCTCTATTGCAGAAAGAACATGGGACAAGTAAGAAGATCAAAGACTAGTATTTTTCGCAAACTATGATGATTATTTACTAAAGCTAATAAAGACAGTAGAGCTGCATTATCTATACCTTTTTTAGGGAACTATTAGCCGCTATTCTAGTTTCTAAATATCAGCTACCTGTATGCAGCTAATAAACTGCAGTATATCGATAAATAAATTTATAGCAACGAAGCCAGTGTAGCCTATTATTCTTCAATGACCAAGATAATAGGTTCATTTCTAAGATAATCAATAAAGACTAGAATGATGTTGAGTTGTTAACTTCTGGAGATTGGCTTATAACCTCCATCACCAGGGCTCACTGATGGGCAATTTTGTTTTTAGTTTAGAATAGCATGATTTCTGTAAAGAAGCCATGTTGGTCAATAAATGGAAAGCAAAAGGTCATCGAGCTAACAATTACAATATACAGCATTTTCATTCAGAAGATGACCAAAGTTGCAGGAAAGAAACTAAAGCATTCAGTTGTTCTCAATCGTAAAAGTAACAGCACATGCAAAGCATCCAATGTCCAGACCTTAAATAATATGGGAAGTCATCAAATGAAACTTCAAAAGTTTTGCCGTCAAGGATTCCTGAATGGATATCTTCTTTGAACGCTGCACATCTAAGAGAGGCACCAGATGTTGATGCAGGTTGTGAACTCCTTGTCACTTCATTTCTTTCTGATGGGACCTATCAGACACACACACACCAAAAACAAGGCTTAGTTGTTGAACAAATAATCAAGGAACTTCTGTCACAAACCACGAACACTCATACACTGGATAACTCCTCACATTGCTTGCATCTAAGCCACAGTCAGGGGTAGAATCAACGGGAAGATTCTTGCTCGTCGCTCCAAGCTCTTCAGCATTATCACACTCTCCATCGGGCGTTGAATCGCCTTCCATCCCATCAAGCTCAGCCTCTGAACCATCCTGAATGACAGCATGTGTAGAAAGTTCACTCTCATGGTGTGGCTTAGGAGGAGTGGTCACACCAGCAGTCCTCCAGCGACTTAGATCCGGTCTCAAGTTCGAAAGAGAGGCCAATATAGTAGCCCCAGTCACAGCAGAATGATCCCCTGATCTTTTCTCAGCAGGTAAATATTTCCCGACTGGACCCTGAAGCTCAGCATTCCCCACTGACAAAGGGGCCTTTAGAGTAATATCCATAGGAAGTTGCTGGAATATCTATAATCGAAGGAGTCAAGGTGAAAGAGACAGCAAAAACCATGACATTTAAGCAAACAAGATTCGCCTCCTGCTAATGAAGGCTGACGAAATATATGTGATAAGGGCAGAGGGGCAAACAGAAGGATACATAAGCATGACTTCCAACCGCCCCAAAGGCTATTTCATCTCCAGAATGCAGAAGACGGCTGGTATTCTTCTTAACCATCATTCCATTGACCAACACAAGCCCCTTGCTTCCCGTAACTTCAAGCACAGCAATAATGCCGTCGTCACTCTGATAATATCAGCAAACAATGAGTACTCTTACTGCAAATCAATTAAAGACACTTCATTTTCAAAAGCACAAAGGAAACAGAAGATAACACGACAAACAACGCTCCACACCAGACTGTCCGAAACAAGTTTTTAGACTCAAACACGATAGAGATGCGATTAATCCAGAAAACCCACATCAGCAAACACAAAACTTGACAAATGGTTATGATACCTGAGTATGCTTTATCTTGCACAGCGTTGCACTCACATTCGCATCTTTCAACCGAAAGTTACACTCCCTGCTTGAACCAAATGTGAATACGGGCTGCGATATACTTATACTTGGATTCTGAAACACCATCATCATAACAAATCTCACAACCAATTACCACTCATTTCAAACAAAAGTCATCATATGAAGCAGAAATCTTCTATTTTACGATCAAAACCGCCATAATCAAGAAAACAAAGACACACCTGAGTATACTGCGACAAAAGCCGGCACCAAGGCGGCGGTGGCGGCGTATGGAAACACAATTGCCTCTGATTAACACATGCCCCTCTTTGCTGAAATGCCACTCTTTGCGGAATATCTTGTTTTATTTCAATTAAAATTAAACAAAACATAATTCAATTCCAATTCAATTAAAATTAAACAATCAAACAATCAAATTCAGCAAATTCCAAGAAGTTGAGACTAACCAAGAGGATTCGGAGTCGAAATTGGGGGCACAGCAGCAGGCGTCGTCTCAGCTTTGCCGGAATTCGCACCGTCACCACCACCGCCATTCTTCGCCGGAGAAGGATCCACCGCCGCTGAACCACCACCACAATCCGACGTGCTCAATTCCTTAGAATTCTCCGCCGCGCCACCATTTTCAACCTGAAAACACACAAAAAGATCAGCCATTTCTTCCCTCTCAGAATTCAATTAATCAAAGAAACCAAAATTCAATTAAAAAAGAAAAAAGAAATGACCTTGAAACGTTTGGGTGGAGGAGAGGGAGGTTTATCGTCAGCAGAGGAGGAGGATCGTTTAGCACCGCCGGGATTAGCGGCGGCGGTGGCGGCGGCGGCGGCGGCGGGGGTGGTGTTACTGGTGCTACTAGTGCTGTTGTTATTGGTGTTAGAAGAGAGAGATCCGCTGCGCCTGGTGGAAACCATGGCTGCCGGATTAATAATAATTAATTAAATGTTGGGTTGGGTGGTGTCTCTCTCTCCTCTCTTTTTTTTTTTTTTTTTCTGGGTTTTGTTTTTTTCCACTCTGCAGAGAAGAGAAGAAAGCGTGAGAGATAAGAGCGAGAATCGGAAAGGTGGCAATGGGGAGTATTTATAAGGCCACGGTAATTGGATTGAGTTACAATTATTATTGGAAAGAATCGATTAAAAATCGAGTTTTTTACTACTACGATCTTTTTTTCACTTTTTAAGCTAACTCATGCAAGTTTAGTTTTCGTCGGGTGGCTGTACGCTTATATAGTGACTCGACGAGTAACTATGCGTGAAAGATTGGTGTTATTTTCGTGATTGTATAGTGAATGGGAGAGTAATTACGTGTGTGTGAAATGGAGTTGAGGGGAGGAGGAGAATTGGAGAGTTGGTAATGGGATTAATGAGGGTGATAAATAAGGTTGAGTAACAATTATGAAATTAGTTGAATTTATTACGGACTACTACTTTTTTTTTTCTTTTTCTTTAAAACTAACATCCAAAGTTTTCTTTTTTCTTTCTCGCTTTTTCTCTTGTGACTGTATTGTGACTCGGTGAGTAATTACTCGTGGTAGTTTGGCGTGGTTAGTGTGATTGTACGTTGACTCGTTGAGTAATTGCGTGAATTGAGTTAATTTACACCGTTTTTGTGTGTGTGTTGCTATTGTCATACAAATTCGTCTAAATGCAGTTAATTTATCAACATATTCAGTTCAAATCAAATCCATTGAAATCAAATCAGGTTAAAAAAAAGTTCTATCAAACAGGGCTTAAGAGAGTCCAAAGAATGAGAAATGCGAAAATTACTTTTAATTATCATAATTAGTGGCGTTCTTAGACATAGATGAGTTTTGTCTCCGATCAATCAATATATATCGTTTAGAAAATTAATGAAATTTCTTGGTAAGATTTATTCAATTACATCGAAATACAATGATATACCATTGATTGTACTAAAATCAAAACCAAGTTAATTACATATTAAACTCAATTAACAGATTTACAACCTAATTAACTAGATAAATACTAGATTTACGACCTAATAAACCCTTGACCTTAGGCATTGATTAATCACCCAAATCGTAGAGAGTCCACTTGAGAGCATAGCCAACATTCATGGAACATGTAATTGATCTGGCTTCTCGTGGTCATGTTTTCGCTGAATGGGAATTGAATCGGATTATTCTTAGAGGCATAACCTCTGAAAATTGGGATTTGTATGAATGATGGTAGTTTTGAATCCATGGATACTACTGAGATTTTGGAATTTTGGAAGAACATGGCGCATCAATCTTTTCACGTACAATCGAAAGATAGTCATATGGCTGTTCCTATTATGCTCCCAAATTTTGAAATTGTTGCTAATTGTTTGAACATGGTTGAAATTAAGGAAATCGACATTCTTGAACTTAATCAACCTTCACGAGAGCATATCTATATATCTATATCTATATATCTATATATCTACTTTAATAGGCTAACATCACTAGATGATGTGGCACGATATTAGGGCATTTGTAATGATGTGTGAAAAAAAAAAGCCACCTCATTTCCTATGTGTCGCCTCTTTATCGCAAACGAAATGCTACATAACTCCATGTTTCTATCACCCTTCACATTCCAATGTTGTCTTTAAATGCTCTACAATAATGTTAACACATTTATTTATATCCTTTAATCCCACCATTAAAAGTAACATTGCAATACCTTATATCTTCAAGCTAGATTGACCGTTTTTGTATTAAACCATCATTAATCAGAGGTTATACGTTACAACCATTGATCTTATTTTTCAATGTATAAAAGCCAGCCCTTACAATATCTCTCACTCTGCTATACCACTGAGAAGGTTCATTTTAATCGTTTGTGGCACGTTCAAGAGGACAATCGTATTTAATAGGGAAGTAAACTCACATACCGTGATGCCTTGGAAATGGCTGATCGAGGTAGTCGCGATATAGGGTAACCACGTAGGAGACGGTGCTAGACGGCAAAAATTCGGTCACTAGAGGAAGAAGGTGGTGGTGGGATGTTCATACTAATAATTATGATAGATTATGTTGTTTACTCAGTATAGTATAAGTTTCTAAATAATTTTATTTTTGTGTTACTTTATACAAATGTACGCATAGAACCGTACATACTGATAAGCTTGAAAATGCGCTCCAATTAAGTTTAATGGGGAATTCGTAACTCAAAACTGACCGCGATGCATCCAACATCTCCTCTTTGATCGTCATTCGGTTAATATATACATAGAACAAATGATTGTATCTTAAATGAGTGAATGTGTTCACTTTTCTAAGCATAAGGATAATTGCTTAGTCAGCTTGGTTACTACTCGAACAACCCATTAACCAAATAAACATTCTCTTATTAATAACAATTTCAAACGAATACGTATGGAGCCATTGCAATGTGCTTTCTTCCTATCGTATCATAAATCCCCTCCCATACTCTAATGACTCTCATCTCAATTCTTCTTCCTCTTCCTTTTCAACCTTTCGCCTTCCCCACTCCATTAATCTGCTAACCATGAACACGGACTACTGTTGCAGCGTCCCTAGACCTTCTGTCTTCCCACTTCATGGCCTTTTTAAAGCAATATTTCCTTGAAATGTCAACTGTTCTTGATCAGTGTGGGAGTAAACTGGGTTTCTTCAATCTTGTGCTCCTTAGTTTTACGCTCTCCAATTCGCCCTTTGAATTTCCAAGGTGCTTATCTCCTCTCTTTTTTATCCCTAATTCTAATTCTGGGTATGTCATGCATATTTGTGTAGTCTTTTATAAGCTTTCTAGGCTTTAGATGTTGATTAGTACCCGTTATTGCCTAAAATTTGTGTATATTATATGTGTGTAAATTAATCCATCATATTAGAGTTGATGGATGTACTGATTAAGTTTTATAGGGGAACAAATTAGTGTGTTTGACCCACAAGTAGTAAGAAATTGATGTTAAAGATTGAATTTATATTGATTTATGTAGCTTATGTAGTCTGATAATATGCGTTTCATTTGTGGGAATATTGCACTTACGATGATAAAGCTTTGGATTTTACGTGTAAAACGTAAATTCGGCGCGTAGAGAAAATACATTATCATCATGCCATATTGCCATGAGCCATGCTGCAAATGTGCAGATGATGTTATCTACTTATAGCCCTTAGCCCCTTAGCCCAGAACGGCACAGAATATATCAAGGTTCCGAGAGCAAACGACCATCTGATTGTGATAATTGCATATGAGTAGGCTCTCCAAGGCTTGCTGCTCTGTCTCATTGCATTGAATTCAGCTATGAAAGCCGGAACTATGCTTAAACAGCCTATGAACCCAAACTGTATGCCTGATACAATCATGTCGTACTTCCTTGTATCGACCTGTGTCACACATATACAAACATGCATACCCGTGTTAGATACTTATAGCCGCCGAATCCCAAAACAATGCTCTTGAACAACATGTTTCCTCCCTTTCCTGTCCTTTTTCCTTTCCCATAAACCTTCGACGACCTACACAATTACACCACTAAACAATATCAATCAAAAACCATAAAAAAAAATCCCCAAATTAATTTATTTCTACAATCCCTAAATCAAATTAATTCACGAATCGAAAACTTACGAAAGGAAAACCTTGGGCTGCTTGAGGAAAGCCTTTCTAGTCTACAACAATATCAAATCAACAAAAAAATTAAACTCATGATTATCAATATATTGACATTTATGCGATTGATATAAAGGGAGGATATTAAGAAGATGAGGAGAGAGGGAGGGTCAGAAAGAAGTTACCTGCTCCGATCCGCCATTGTTGGGGTTTGTAAGATGGATGGGAGGTTTGAGGAAAGAGAAAAGATGGCGCTGAGAAAAGATATATCATGTTGATTTAATGGAGTTCGGTTCATCTTCTACAGGTTAATGGGGAGGTAGAAAGGGGAGTACAACCGTTTGAGGAAGATGAATTGCAATGGGAAAGCGTTTCTGACGCAGAAGAGTTGGAGAAGAAACGACGTGCGATTTGGATGTGACAAATAGACGTTGAGCTGGATTTTTTTTAACACATCAGCAAGAATGTATCCAAAACTTGCCACGTAGGCGTGAAGGTTAGGCAATTAAAGGTAAAGTATACTACAATTTTAATAGTCTAACATCCCGAATGACGTGGCAAGCTATCAAGGATTTTGCTCTAAAAAAAGCCAGGTCAAAGCTGATTTGTCAGCCTCAAAATGCACTTGAATCCTGGTCTCCCATGTCACTTATTTCAGCTGTTAATTCTCAAAACCCCCTCGCCTCTCCAATTCTATTCATCTTCTCTCTGTCTCCCTGAGTCTCTGGTGCGTTGCTCTTTGACCTCTCGCCTTCCTCACCCCATTAAACTGCTAAACATACACACGGACGACTATTACGTCGTCCGTAGACGTTCTGTCTTCCACTCTTCCGTAGACATTCCGTAGACGTTCTGTCTTTCATGGCCCTTTTTAAAGCAAAGTTTCCCCGAAAGTCAACTGTGCTCTATGTAAACTGAGTTTCTATCAGATCCGTTCAGAGCCTTTTGGTATTTTATGAGTGTTGTGTCTCCATGTGTGGGTTCTTAAATTTGGAAAATTGAAAGGTATGTGGCAGTCAAACAAGTGGTTTATATTTTTTTTCTTACTAATTTTAAACAAACAACTAAGCTATATATACTATGTTAATCTAACATGTAACTGGCAAATTTGGCAAACGAAAAGCCAAAGGACACAATATTCAAGACCATTATTAAGATGCGTAATAACTTTGATAATAATGAAATCTATGAAAATTAAATTTAAAAAAGTTGAAGTGTTTTCTAAACGTTTGGAATGACAACTCAAGAGCCTTGATGCGATATGAGAGTGACACATAAGGTGCTGACGTGAAATTAAACATATGACAACTAAGCGTAATCAGCCTCGACATGCCACGTGTTATTTGTAAAAAAAAATTGTTAGCCTATTAAACATTACTAATCCATGTGGCATGAGATGATCGATTTTGCATAATTGTCATCTGCAAATGCCATGTCACATTCCTAAGTGTTGCACTGAAAATACTCTACATTAAAATATATTAAATAAACTAAATGTATTAAAATAAATGAAAATATTTAAATTATATATAATAAATCCTGGCATACATTAATCAACTTATTTATCGAATAAATTGTAAAGAATTTTTCATCTTCCAAATCTTAAATTTTTTAATTGAATTATATGGGTAGTTTGAATGTTTTTTCTAATGATGATAATCAATGTAGTGACTTTTGGCCGTTGGTTTTCCAAATTTCCTACAACATTAGAATTCGAATTACTATATATACTTTGGCCGTTTTCTTGATGTAGTATACAAAAATATGTGTTTTATCAAAAAAAAATTCTTATATGCAACATTATAGAAGAGTGTTAGATCCTATTAATTTTATGTAACCATTCTCATCTAATATATATTATAAAAGCCGAGTACAACTCTTCATTGATGGACACTTGGCACAATTCTATTAGATGTGATTAAAAAAATATTATTGATAATTAGGATATGGAAATACATATAAAATATTAAAATAGAAATAAGGAAAATTAATAAACAATTAAAAATTATAATTAGTTGAATATTTATATAATTTTAACTTAACAATAAGTATATGGTACCCCAGGGGTACCATGAGCATGGTACCTCATGCCACTTTAAACTGCAATCCACAAAAATATTCAATTGCCCAATTCCATTTTACAGCCCAAATAAATTATCAGAGCCCAAACTAATAATAACCCAACCCATATGCATGCTATCTCCTCCCCTTCCCCACCCCCCTCCATACACGACCACCACCCCAACCCACCAGCCACCACCACCGCCATCACGAACCACCGCAACAGACCCCGCCGACCCACCATCGGAGTCGCTTCCCTCCGGCGACCATATCCCCTCACCCCCGCGACACCTAATTTCCTCCTCCCACTTCATTTTCTCATTTTACTTAAATTTCTATCTCCTCAAAATTTTCATTAGAGGGGTGGCAAACGCATATGAGGCTAGGGCGAGCACTCGTTGAAGACGGCAGAACATGAGGAGTGGCAGAAATGGGAGGAAATAAAGGGTGGAGGGAGAAAAGGAGAATATTTATAAAAATCAAATTTAGTTTATAAAAATACTTGATTATTAACTCAAAAATCAAATTTAGTTTATAAAAATTCATCATTAGTATATGAAAACGTGGTCATTACCTTATAGAATTAGGTCATAAATATGTATAATTACGGTCATTGATTTACAAAACATGGTCATTAATATACATAAACATGGTCATTAACATACGGAAACATGGTCATTACCTTATAGAGCTAGGTCATTACCATACAAAAACATGGTCATTACTAGGGGTGAGCAATGCCGGGTACCCGTCCATTTTATGCGGAACCGGAACCGGAACCGGTAACGACCGGTTCCTCAATTTTGGAACCGGAACCGGTAACGACCTGTTCCTCAATTTTGGAACCGGAACCGGAACCGTTACATGCGGTTCCCAAAAGTACGGAACCGGAACCGGAACCGCCAATACCCATTCGGTTCCGGGTACCCGTTCTAATATGAAGTCATGTTTATTCTTTAGAAAAAAAACGATAGATTACATATTCAAGGCATTTGGCAAACGCCACAAAATACATTGTTTTTGTCATTGGATTTCGCATAACCTACAGACTTGGTGCAATTACATAATTAGAAGTCTACTACAAGTGAGATAACTCTAACCATCGTACATAAATATATTACAAGACAACAATATGTAAAGAAACTGCAAAGTAGAAGTCCATAGAGGTAGGAGTCTAGGAGATGATGAATTCGTCAGGCTGCTACCACTTGAATTAGAAACTTG
>JBBYHQ010000009.1:4080586-4110745 GCA_038382645.1 Spergularia azorica
ATTTAAATTGCATTTGATAAGAAAAATGCGTGTTGTTAAATTAGAAATGCATTTTATAAGAATAAATGCATTTTTTTAAAGTAAAACGTGCATTTTATAACAATAAATATTTTGTAATTAAAATTGCATTTTATAATAATATAAGTGACTTTTGTAGAATTAAAGGCACAATTTATAAGAATAATGCCTTTTGTTTAGATGTGTTATTGGTTTTGTAAGTTTCAGTCGCAGATATTGATGTACTATATATGTACTTCTTACCTTTCCTATTATATATAACTTCCTACCGGAACATGCCCCTACTTATATTGTTTATTCTAATTTTTTTCGTTATGTACGTCTACTACTTTTGTTTTTCGTTTATTTTAATTGTGATGGGATGGGCATTTCCTATATCCGAACAATAAGGTATATATTATAAATCGAGGCATACCAATGTTATAAAACAACCTCTGTAATTTTGCACGTATCAACAGACAATGTGAAAGTATATCCGAATAGGACAACCCGTACATTTATGCACGGGCTAACGACCAGTTTATAACTAGTGAAACAAATGGAACACGAACATGACTCGTTAGAGTCGTTACCCTGACCTCCAACTATTACGAGGAACATTAAAACTAAACCTCCGACCCCCAAAAAACATTGTGTTGTGATTCTTGTGAAGTGTGGTGGGAGTAGTAATAAGCACCGGCGGCGAATGCGGTGGGAGTAGGCGGAGAAAGGGAAGATGCCAAAGAGAACGACGCACACCTACTCAAGCGAAGACGCCGCCCCTGACGGCCCTGACTCCGAACTCTTCGTTTATTACTGCAAACATTGCAGTTCTCATGTCCTCATCACTGGTTCTCTCTCTCTCTCTCCTCAATTTAATTTAATTATAAAGTTCTTGATTTTCTAGTATATGATTGTGTAAATATGATTTTCTGGGTGTATAGATAATGGTAGATTAGAACTAGTATTAGCAAAAACTCGGATGAGACGGTCTTACTGTAGGAGTTTCGAGGTGAGAAATCGAAAACTCACCCGAAATCTTACTTAGTGCTTTGTGATTGTCTGGGATTTTTCCTTAGGATGTATTACCAATGTGTTTTTATAGCTGGATTGAGAAAATGTAAGGTTTAAGCTAGTGATCATGGCCAACATTTGAGTTGAGTAGTGGAGTGGGTAAGATTTTAAGTTTTGAAGGCGAGGTTTTATTGTTTCAACTTCGATATTGAACACTTATCACGGTCGTACCCGAAACTGGTGGTTTTGAGGAGATGGTACTATATCGCGTATGGAGTATTTTGTTGGGTTTTGTTTTAAATTGCGGAAAAGTGAGGCAAGAGGACTAGTTGTGTTAACTAGAAGAAGTGAGTTGTTTAGTGAAGTTACCAAAAGTTTTGTTATCTGCAGTTTTTATATTACTGCTGCTGGCGTTTTGTGGTTTATGGAGTGTGTCGCATCTTGTCTGAATGAAGATAATAATGCTAAACTAGTAATAGTGTTCAGGGCATTAGATCCAAGAAATGTTGTATGACGTCTGATGAGTGATGTTGTTTGTGAATTCGCGATGTGCATGTGACGTAATATGCTGTGGTCCTGAGTGTTTATTGGGGAAGAAGAGCCAAGCCCGAGTGGGCTGTGCGTTCAGTGAATCAAAGCTGTGATGTTATTGTGAATTGATCAGCTGATCAATTTGGTTTGGATGATAATGAGGTCAAAGTCCCCACTCAGGGCTTTAGGCTGCATGAAATGCACTACTTACTCTGGCTGATTTCTGTTCTTAGGTCTTCAGTTTCCTTTTGGAAAGGAGTAGGGAAGTTACCTAGTTCCAGTGGAAAATAGGTCTAAGATGTCCCTTTCTCTTCCTTCTGATGTTCCTATTATTCTTTCTCTTTCTGGTCGAGGAAGGATGGATGCGGGTTGATAAAATTAGCTTTCTAGAGAAATTACCTGCTACCACAAGGGTTTTACAAACAAAAATATTAGATAGAATATGGTGTAGGTTTGAGAGCACTCTTCATCAGCCTGCACAAGGAATGAATCTGTACCAAAGAACTGCGTAAGAAGAAGGTGTTTAAGTGTATACAAGCTTGGGAGCTGTCTGAATCAGATTTTACTTCTTAATAGTATTAAAATTTATTCAAGCTCTCAGCCACTAGTATTGTATACAATCTTGGCTTCTATCAGTTTAATTCTTAGGAAAAAAGACTTAGGTGGAATCTTGTAAAATCTTATTGGGTGCTTAATAGGGCCTTTTTCTTAAATAACTCTTTCCAAGGGTTAAATGTATCTTCTTGTGAGGACCTTGTTCTCAGCTTTAGATTGAAGTTGCCATCAAAAAATGAAACAACTTAGAAAGGCTGGTTTTTTTGGTTGTGGCAAATGTTAGATTCTTAGGCGTAGAATTTACTAGCAAACAAGTTGTGTCCAGTCTCCTAAATTATTATAGGCTGCTATGGAAGGAGTGTCCAATTGTCATGCCATGGTTTTACCCGAGCAAGTATTATATTTAATGCTCGTTATTGAATATGGCCCAAATTTGTTTGAAGCAAATACGTGTAACAAATGTGTTTGTGCTTTAATGAGAATGTTGCTTGCGAGTGATTATTTCTGTTTAATTCTCAATTGTCAGCAGTACCGTACAGTTGTGGTTAACAATTTTTCAACTTGCTCATACAGAATAAGATTTAGCGTGTAAAGCATTTAACTTATCATTGTACCATTCTTTTGACGTTGCTGGTTTTGGCCTTTTACTAAAACATGTTTCCTGTAAGATACCCAGTTGCAGAAATTGCCAAAGAGGAAAACTGACAAGGCTTATGTGCTGGACAAAAATAAACATCTTGCTAGGCTGAACATCAGCGAAGCAGGAAAAGTTTTGCTGAAACGGTATGGTTATCGTGTTCATACCACTTTTTTGATATACTTCTCTCTCCTTAGTCTCCTCCCTGTGTTTTTAATTTTTTATTTGTTTTATTGCTTGTTATTGGACTTTGATTTTCAATTCTCTAATAAACTGAAATGGGAGTGGATGAAAAAGGCTTGGTGCATGCAAAATGCGTGGTTAAAATGCGTGGTCAGCATATGCCATTGTTTGCATGCAAAATACGCTATCAATCCACCACCAGTTGTGACTACTTAAATTCCGGTGTAGCACAAACACTCTCTTGAGTCTCCTCAGGCCAACTTATCAGTGTTCATTCATGAGTCATCACTGACTCTCTAAGATCATATTTGGAGTTTGGACAAGTGTGGCACTTTTGAAAAACAAGTCTAAAAAATAGAAAAAATGAACACACACTAGGGACAAATGATTTTGGTATGAAACCATTTAGGGGGTGTTTGGTATGAGATTCGTAATGGAAACGGAATGGAATGGGATTAGTATTGGAGTGGTAACGAGTTCCGTTACTTACCTTAACTTGTTTGGTTTGACTAAATCATGGAATGGAATCATTTAAACATGGGCAAATAAGTAAATAAACAAATTATCCAAAACCTTTGGCTTTCTGTTTCCTCTATCCTCGATTCTTCCCCCATATCCCCACCCTTCCACCACCGCAGAACCACCGTCATTCAGCCCCCATGACTGCCGGAGTCGCTGTCTCCACCACCTGGCGACTTGGCCGGCGCCGGTACCACCCCACCATCCGACGCGAGCTTGCCACGCCTGACGCCCCCCCCCTTTTCCGCTTGAGTGGAGAGAGAAAACGTGAGTTGGAAGAAGCGAGATGCGGCGGTGCAATGGTCGGTCGCCTGAGAAGGTTTAGCCTACGGTGGAGGGTGGTGGTCGGTGAGGAGGCGGTGGTTGTTAGGTGAAAGAAGTTGTAGAAGAGAAAAAAAGGAGAAAAAAGGGGAGAAAGGGAGGACGCCGGTGGTGATGGGTGTCGCCGGAGGAAGACGGTCGGCCGGCGATAGCCCAGCGAGACAGGTGGTCGGAAGCTCGGCCGAGGTGGTGGCTAGGCAGTGATGTGGGGTGGGGTGGGTGGAGAGGGAGGAGAGAGAAAAGAAAAAGGGGGGAATGGAATGGGAAACCCCAGATTTGAGGAGGGTTTCATTTTGAAGGATTGGGTTAGAGGAGAGTAATGGAGTGGGAAAAGAATAATTCAAACCAAACAATTGATAACGTAATCGGAGTGGGATTCCGTTACTTGGGCTCAAAAAATTTCCAACCAAACATGCACTTAGTGTGATCTAAACCCAGACGACTCTCTCTCTTTTCTATTAGCTATCTCCCATCCAAGGCCACCAATTACAATCTCCCCAGCATAATTTTAAAGTTGACAACAGATCTGAAGGTGCTTATTAATAGTTACCATGTGCTTGTGTACCTTGAGAAGAATGGAGGGTGAAACCACCATGGTTGGTAACATTTACATGGATGAGTTGTGTATCCTGACAATAGTGTGGAGAAACATGATTTTTATTTTTTTGAGAAATATGTTTTTAATCTGGTTTTCAAAAGCGCAAACCGTTTAAGTATCAGGAATGAGGTTCGAACCCGATACCATATTAACGTGATTCTTGAATTCCAACCCCAAGCCCGTATATGAACCAAACAAGTCCTAGTTGTTATATGCAAAAAAAGGAATATAAAGAGAAGTTGTTATCTTGCTCCTCTACTTCTTGTGTCCTTTTTTTTTTTTCGTGAAATCATCTGTCCCGACTCCCGCGTGTATGTGTTGTGTTATATCTGTTCCCCTGTCGTGTCCGTGCATTAACTCATGAGTAAATGATGCATATGAAATTCCTAGATCAATAAAGGTTGTTTAGTCGGTGATGTCTGTGACTATGTCTGATTAAAGGGTGAATGATGAAGGATGCAGTAGCACGGGCATTTTAAACTATGCTTATAGAAAGTTTACTTCATCTAATGCCTTGGCATTCAACACCTACTCACTGAGCATAACAATATGGTCAACATCCAATCATATGAAGGCCTGAGGGCCAAAACACAGTTAGAGCATGCAATAATATTTACTATAGTCAGCCATCAACCTTGATTAGTTGATAGTTCCAGCCTAAAGATGAATGTCTTCTCAGAGCGGTATGTAATTGAATATCCTTCAGATATTGCAATGGAAATAAGAGACAAACTTTTAAATGATTTGCTGTGAGGTGGTTTGGCTTGTGTCACCCTTGTTGGAAACTTTATGCTCACCCTTTGTCTTTTCTGGGGCTTTTTTGATGGTAAGTGATGCAGACCAGGGCAGGTAAATAAGAATAAATCTGGAAATATTTACTGATTATATCTGATCAGATTTTGTAGTTGTTTAGGATGTTTTATTGTAGGTAAACTGCAGTAATTTTATACTAGAATTTCGGATAAGAATACTTTGAACATTGAACGCTGAAAATAAAAACAGAACAGAACAGGAAGCAACTGAACCTGACAGGACTAGGTATGAACTTGACGGATCTGGATCCTCTGGAGTTATTTTTCCTGGAGTTCCCTGGAGTTTACTTGAAATGGAAACATCACTCTAGCATGTAGTGTTTTTTCTTATTTAAAAAAAGGTATTCATAAATATATTTTTCCATTTCAAGTAAACTCCAGAGAACTCTAGGAAAAATAACTCCAGAGGATCTTGATCCGAACTTGACATAGTTACTGAATCACTCTGTAATTGAATCAAGAACTGACCAGAGTTACTGAGGGAGATCCCTAGCAAATTAACTGATCCTTGTGCTGCTTCCTACACACTTAGCAACTTCCTTGTGCTGAAAGAGATTGGAAGAGATTGAAATTTGCTAGAAAATTTGGCTTTTTAATGTAATGCATACAAAGATCAGTGACATGCCCCTTGAGTGTTCTGTTTTGCCTTGTTGCTCTTCATTGTTGGCTTTCCACGTCTTGAGCATTTCAGTGAGGATGAACCATTTGTAGTGGAGCAATCCAAGAAGCTTAAATGCCTAACACCTAGAAGTACTGTAGTATCCTCCCAGCAGACCAATGCTCGGGGCAAGGGCTTACTTTAAAGGTAGTAAGTAAGGTTCTTACATAATACATAACCATTAAATGCTTAAAATCATTCCAAGTTTGGGAAGTCAACATATATGACTTGGCGTCCAATCTCTTTTATACTATTCCCATTTTTTTTTTTTTAATGATTAGTATATAAATTTCTCGACCTAGTAGCTTAATTGCATGACACCCTGATTAAGTAATTGGGTTCCTCCCAGCAGATAAAGTTAAGCAAGGTCCTTCATAGATCATAGGAACATGTTTATTTGACAGTTGTTACTCTGTTACCCAGTCCTCAAGGGCCCAAATAACCAAAAACTGAAATAGAGAATGAAATGAGGAGAGAGATGATGAAGACCAGTTGTGTGGTCCTTTAGAGTTGGATTACAGATGCCACCAGTTATCCTCTTCACCCCCTTGTTAACTTAGATTAACAGACAGACAATGAGCATAATAAATGCAAACATGTCTCTTTGTGTTTAATTTTTATATCGCTGTTTCTTGTGTTGATTGCTTGTGTCTTTTCAGAGGAGAAGGCAAGCTGGAAAAGCAGTTCAGAATGAATTGCTTAGGCTGTGGGCTTTTTGTTTGTTATAGAGCGGAGGAAGAGTTAGAACATGCTTCTTTTGTTTACATAATTGACGGCGCTCTTAGCACTGTTGCGGCTGAGACAAATCCACAGGTAAATTACTGTAAAAGGGTTGTCATATATATTTGATGCAAAAACTTTCATTTCCTAGCGCTTTCAATGGCAAACTCTTTACTCTACCGTGCTCCTGAAAACTGCTATATTCTGCTTATAGTTTTCACTAGTAGGCTTCCAAGATCATGCAACCTTGTCGTTGCTACTTAGTTTGACTGTTTTTTTTCTTTTTTGTTTGTTTGTTTGTTGTTGTTGTTGTCGTCTCGCACTTGAGGTGCTTTCTTGAACATGAATATGTGTCCGCTTTTGCTTTTGCCCGTGCTTTAGTCACCAAAAGAAGAAACATGCAGTTTTTATTGCCTCTCAAATATTGGCGTATTGTTTTCCCATTATTCAGGATGCCCCTGTGCCACCATGTATATCACAGTTGGAAGGAGGGCTTGTTCAGGTTGCAATTGAAGTTGAAGACCGTGCACAACGTTCTGCAATAACAAGTAATTACCTGTTTCATTTGTGTAACCCTTTACTTTTGATGTCTTGGTGCTGTGGCATTGTGCTTTGTAGGGCAGAGAATTGTCTCCTATGGGAGTCATTTGCAACTTTTGAATTAGAACATGTGGTTGTATTGTTCCCTTCTTCAATTTGTTCGATGTTTTAGCTAGTTGTATTGTTTTCGACCTATAAGATGCTCTACCAAAATTTCTTATCAAGGCAATGGGAGTAGGAGAGTTTTCAGGCGTAAGAGGAAGTATTAAGAAAAAATTAAGTAAGAATGGGAAACTGGATTTTATTAGTCTGTTGGCATTTGCAAATTGGATATTTAGTGGGAGAAGAATCTTATTTTTAGTTACTCTGACTCATATTAACTTTCTTAGTTCTTGCATAGGCATAAATCATCTTTAGCTTGAAAGAGAGGGAAGAGTTTTTATGTATGCAAAAAAGGACCTAGAATTGACTGGGGAATCAAAACATTGTAACTCATGGCACAAATTTAGTATAGTACATGCCTTGCACTTGTCTTTGTAAGCAGCAGTAGGGGCATATTGTTGGAGCAGTGGATTTATGAGTAATAAAACATGAGAAAAAATTCTTGTGTTTATTGAAGAGAAATTGTCATGAGAATTAAGGTAGAGCTGGAGATGATCAGAAGTTCTCTCAGTTAAGCAACAAGTTTTTGTTTCCTCCTATATTAAAGGTTGGTGGGTAGTGTGAAAAAAAGAC
The DNA here is from genome assembly GCA_038382645.1 of Spergularia azorica. Lineage (NCBI taxonomy): Eukaryota > Viridiplantae > Streptophyta > Magnoliopsida > Caryophyllales > Caryophyllaceae > Spergularia > Spergularia azorica. Next base: position 4,088,407 of record JBBYHQ010000009.1, read on the forward strand.
TGGACCTTGTATTGGACTGTCATCTTGTAGTAAAGGCTTTCTGATGATGAGTTTTGAAGCTTTCTTAATCATTCGTTTGCCAGAATCATGAATATGAGATTTCGTCGCTAATGATTAGCTGATTCACTAGCAGACCATGTGTGCTTTTCTCCACCTGTAATGTTATATCTTACTCTTTCACCAGAACACGCACTGATGGCTTTTTGTTGCAGGAGTAAATGCAGATGACGTTCGAGTAGCCGTAGCTGCACCTGCTGCACGTGGGGAGGCAAATACTGAGCTGCTGGAGTATATGGGAAAGGTGTGCAAAATATTTGTATATTTGTCATCCTCTTTTGTTGGTTTTGGATAGTGTTTTAAAAGATGCTTTTGATCAGGTGCTGGGGCTTAGGTTGAGCCAGATGACTCTTCAGAGAGGATGGAACAATAAATCAAAGCTTCTTGTGGTTAGTGAACTTCCTTAATCACTCTTGTTTAAACATGCTCTCTAATTCATTCCATGCGGATGTTGCGTAGCTTCATTAGAATAGGTTAAGTGGTGGGACTTGGGACCATGGAATTCTTTACTATGGATCATGAAGCCAAATGCAGTGACTTGATCCGATGTACTGTGTTTGATATTTAGGTGAATGTTTTGCCACTTGTTAGCTTTGTGAGTGGATGGGTTTTTATACGAGTTACGGGTTTACTTGAGTATTCATGGCTTCACGCAGTGGTATACTCGTTTATGTCTCTTTTGGTGTGACCACTGACGTTGGTACCTAGATAAATAGGTTTTGATACTTGTTTAAGTTTCTTTTGGGGTATGGGTTTCTACATTGGAACCTGCTTTTCCGCTTAAAGAGAAAGTGGTCATTTCAATACTTAGTGGTCTTTTCGTTATCTAAAAGTAATCGAATGCATGAAACAGGTGGAAGATCTCACTGCAAGGCAAGTATATGAGAAACTTTTAGAAGCTGTTCATCCATGAGCTAGGTAATTCTAAGTTGTATGATGATGTCAATGTACAATACAAAGTAGATTAATGACTGGAGATATTCATCAGTGTACCATTTTTTTTCGTGAACCTGATGTTCTTTTCGCAAGGTTTCACTAGAGAATGCAACTTTTTTTTTTTTTATCTTGTTCATGATTCAGGTTCAATACATATACCTTATGATGTGTTTCGAAGACTATACAAGTAATGCGACTACACCATTTCCGATTATCTTTAGTCTAATTTTAGGGCCAGCGATAGTTATTCTAAGTTTGATCATCTTACGGTAGGGCGAAAGATGATTTCAAGTTATGTGAGTTTCTAAAATTTTAGCTGAAAGCTGGTTCTCAATTTTTTATCTTTTATCTTATTTCTATTTATAGAAACTGATACCCCTAGGAAACAAGAAGGCGAATGTGCCTCCCAATATTATAGCAGAGCAAAGCTTTGACAGCAATAAAAATCGAAGACGTCCCAAAAGAAAAAAGAGGCAAAGGCAAAATATGTTTCTGAATTCCTTATTTTCATTCCGAGAAATCAAAATAATAACAGGGCTAAGTTTTTTACAGCATTAGAGTTTTCATATTCATGATGCATGTATCAAAGCGATGTCGTTATATGCATGTAACCACTCCTGTGGCCGATGTTGTTGAATCTTCAGTAACCGCTCACGTGGCCGATGTCGTTGAATCTTCATCAGTAACCACTCCTTTGGCCTTCTTGCTTGTATACCGCTTTGCAATGAAGATGTAAGCAACCAAGTTGAGGACGCTGAGGAGTGTCAAGACCCAGTAGAAGTAGTCGAGGTGACCTCTGTTCAGATTGTCAGGGATCCACCCTAATTTGCCGTGCTTGGTTGTTACGCTTGTAACAATAGTAACGAGTAAAGAGCTTAAGTAATTCCCCAAAGCCACGGTGATGAGCGAAAGTGCTGAGACTAGACTCTTCATGCCTTCGGGTGCCTCATCGTAGAAGAACTGTGTCTGTCCGGCAAATGTGAAGACTTCTGCGCAGCCGATCAGGAAGTACTGCGGAACTTGCCAAAAGATTGACATGGGAACTGTTGCCATATCGTAGTAATTGTTCTGCTTCACCATGTGAAGCCTGACAACCTCCAAGACACCTGCGGCAACCATTGAGAAGACCGATATCAGAAGGCCGATACCCATCCTTTGAAGCATGGTGAAACCCATCTCGTTGCGAGTGAACTTCCTAGCGATTTTGACGATCACCGTCTGATAGACAGGGGTCCAGAAGAGGACGCTTATTGTGTCGAAAGCAGAGAGGGCGGCTGATGGGATCTTGAACTTTGGCCCCATGTGCGCATCCATGGTGTTGCCTTGTAGCACAAACATGGTGCTCATTTGACTGTACACCGCGGAGAAGACAATTCCAGTAGCTAATATTGGGAGTAGCCTGATGATGGCCTTAAGTTCTTCGACTTGCGTCACAGTGCAGAGTCTCCATGGATTGACTGTGCCTTTGATGTCATCAGTTGGAACTGGTACTGCAGCTTTGTCGAGACACCTACAGCAGGAAAACCGTTCACATAAGTAAGTTGCAGGCCACAAATATGCAGTGATTACTGATTAGTGAAAAAAGGAAAGGATACAAGTCAGAGTTGCGAACTAATCATACCTTAAAGTGTCTGTATGCTCAAGCTTGTGGCTTCCTTGAATACCAGAACCTTCATTAGAAGTCTCGTACAGAAGCCCATGATCCTCAGGAACTTTTACCCTGAGTTTCCTGAAAAAAGCTACCAGAACCTGAGCACACTGTTTCAGAGGACTGCCTCCAGGCTTCTGAAACCGGTACAGGCTAGAACCCGAAAAGAATGACAGAACTGCAAGGGCCATTGCGGCAGTTGGGACACCAAAGCCCCATCCCCAACCAACATTAAGCTGGATATAAACCAGGAACGTGGAAATCAGGGCACCCACGTTAATGGAGAAGTAGAACCAATTGAAGAAGGCAGATTTGCTCTTCTTTTCTTGCTTATCAGTTTCATCAAATTGATCCCCGCCAAAGGATGATACACATGGCTTGATTCCACCAGTTCCGAGGGCAATCAAGTACAGCGCTACAAACGTTACTCCTACCTGAGCTGAGTTTGCGTGGCATCCATCTTTGACAGTGCACAGAGGCTTCAGTCCTTTTACGGAGGCAGACAGTGTCAAGAGCGAGATTCCCTGCAAAACACAATGCACCTGTTAAGTCTATCTGAACCTTTTATAAAACATAGCAGTATATGTCAATACATATAGCTGAAATGAGATTGGTTTGTTGAGACTTACGATGGTATAAATGGCTGAGAAAATGGCGATAACCCAGTATCTTCCCAAGTACGCATCAGCTATAAAAGCACCAATAAGAGGCGTCACATAGCAGGTGCCTGACCAGTTACTGACATTCTTGGCAGCTGTAGCATTTCCCTGATGCAGTCGATCAACGAAATAGTTCACAAGATTGGAACTCATTCCATAGTAAGCCAGCCTCTCACAGCATTCAGTCCCTGTTACAATCAAAATCGCAGTCCAGATGTAAGATTTCTTGACACAAAACTATCACCAAAAATCGGTCGAGGACAAAAAGAAAAGCAGGATGACTGACGTACCAAGTACAAAGAAACATGATTTCCACTTCCCACTCTTCTCCTTGCAGGCTGGTTTTCCGTGGATATCGACTGTCCCGTCTTTCACCAAAGAATTATCTTCTCCTCCGTTCATCTTGAGGTTTCCTTAGTTGTTAAGCAGCAGTCTCAAAAATACAGTGTGAAGATGGCCAAGAACCACGAAAGTAAACCTGTTGCACGAAGATGGGATTTAATTTAGGATTCTGAAAGTACTTCTTGGGATGAAAAACCATACGGAAAAAAACAGAACCATGAAGCTTCAGAAACAACCGATAAATCAATCCAAGTGCTAAAAGGTTATCATCATGCAGCGTACGTAAAAAGTTATTTCAAGACCAAAATAGTTATGGAATTATTACTATACGAGCAGATGAACTAAAGATTAAAATATACATAATTACGAAACAAATTGCTCCTTCAAGAATACATCAATGTACAAATTCATGTAATTTTTTGTAGAGTTCCTACGAAGCTATTGATCGATCATGTAAATAGAAGTAAAAGGAGCTACTATAATATTGTGCTAACACATTAAGCTACTTTTATACTCCGTATTTTGATAACATATGTTCCAAACGTTTTAAATAAAGACGATTGCATATCAAATCAATGATGATGAAATAAACTGATTTAGTTGGCACAAATTCTTATTTACATGCATCAAAGATACGTAAAACTGCATAACTTTCACTATAAAAAATACGCATTCAACAACAAATAAAGGGCATATGCATGATTTCGAAATATAGAGGTGTATTACTACTAATAGCTACTCATCCCTTTAACACGAAATTAACAACATTGAATAAATTAAAGAAGAAAAAAAGAAAAAAAAAGAAAGAAAGATGAAGGATACCTTAATTAACACTTAACCGTGTTGATCACTTCGTAGTTTTTAGATGAAGAATTGTGAAGGGTTGGATGGATTATATATAGCAACGAGTTAGTCCTATTCGTTTTATGAGAAGTAATGCTATTCCTATGCATTTTCGGAGAAATAATTAAATTTAATTTGCATGGTATGTATAATCTTTTACCATATATGATATATGGTAATATGATCATCATACATGTACGTGAAAGTTGCGTGGGATCAAAGCCGGGAACTCCTATTTCTATTTTGTTTCGTAGATAAGTGGGATCGGAGTACAAGTATAATGATAAAGTTCAAGAAGTTGGGTTATCCTACAGTTTAAGTTAATCTTATTTAACCCTAATTGCTCCGACGCCAACGATGTAGGTAATCACCGTCAATCGGAGTACTGATTTGAATTTGGAATATGATCCCTTTTACTTACAAGTAGCCTTGATAACTAAAACGGTTACTCTATTGCGTGTCCCGATGATACATGTTAAAAGCATATTATATGTCTCATTAAATAAAATTTTTATTTGACAAAAGATTAGAAAAACCTTAATTGAAATTCATACTACGAGAGTAATCGTAAGTATTTGGCTCATCACATGTTTGAATAATGAAAATAAAAACTTAAGATAACCCCTTCTACTGAAGGTGGGTAGTTTTACGACAAAAAATATAAACCGAAAACATGCAATGTACACCACTTTCTCTTAGTTTCACATGTACAGTGGTGGTTGGTTCCACCCGTGGAATTAGCCCTACCCCATATTTAAGACCCGAAGTATTGCAAAACACAGGATTCCAGATGCGTAAGGAGAGCATGATCTAACCATGCTCAAGTGCTCAACGTTCAAATGATATTTCGACAAGCAAAGACAAGTTACTAGTGAGATCCATTGATAATCAATTTAGGGCTTTGGTTGTTATTGCATCAAGATCATATAAAGGTTGTTCCGACCACAAAACCACTTCATTCAGTGATAAATAATCAGGAGGAAAGGAAGATGGTGATGAACCACCAGGGCGGTTATCGATTGCACTGAACACCCTCTCCAAGATTCTTCAACCCTCCATAATAAAAAAAAGGTATTTCTGACATAAGAGTCGCAACCGTCTTCAGGAGGAAACAACACTGCAAATCTGGGTTCTGTTAGGTTAACTCTGTCCATCAACAGGCAGCTCCACTAAGCAATAAGTTTAGCTTGCTTAGGAAGGAGCTCAAAGCCTCAAACCCAAAACCTTTAACACCGATGCTCCAGTGTGAACAAAAAGAGAGAGACCCTGGTCGACGCAAAATTCCATTCGTTGCATACTATAGAACACGATTACATCACTAAATCTCTAACTGATAAACAAAAACTTGATGAGAGGGTTGGTATCTCATCACACACTCAAAACTCCGCCAAAATTGGAAAGGTTTAGTATGTCCAAAATTGGAAAGCTTGCTAATAGAATTTAGTATGTCCAACAACAGAGTAGATCTCCTAACGAAATTCTATTAGCTGAAGTCGAGACTTGTAATATCTGATTAAGAAGAAGCTCCCTTCCTTGATTTGCCGGTAGCCAACTGAGACTCAGGCTGCAGAAAGCCATAAAAGCTAGTTAGTTGGTTTTATCGTATCATGAACCATCTAGAAGTAAAAGTATTTAAGACTTGCTTGTCAAGATTAAAAAGTTATGTATGTTCGAGAGGAAACATCCTATTTGTGCGCGGGAAGATGACATGGTAATTAAAAAGTCCTACCTTAAGAATTTAAGAAGTATACTAGTATGTCATTTGGAGAGACAAACAAACCGGTTCTTATGAGTAAGTAAATCGTTCTTTAATAAATTTTTGCAAGATCAGCTTGATATATGGAGTAAATCTAAAAGGGAGGCATACCCCCAAAATCTTACAAAAGAGAGTTGCGACAAGCTAGCTGAGTAGCCTAGCACATATTGAATTTGGACCTGTATTTGTTATTTTCTTTAATTCATTTCTGGGTTCCTTGTGCATGGGGTCAATAAAGAGTATCTAACAAGGATATTCGAAGTTTTGGACACCCAAGCACTTCTCTATTGCACAAATTTAGCAGAGATTCAAAAAGTATTTTACCTCTTTCTCGACAGCTTCTTCCTTTTCTGACAAGATCAACTCAATGTGGCATGGATGGGACATGTAAGCTGTCAAAACAAAAAATTAGTTCTATAATCTACAACCAAATGTGGCATGGATTGGCCATGTAAGCTAGCAAAACAAAACACAATCCATAATCTCTTTAAAAAAAAATCCAACTAGAAGCATAAACTCAAGAAGCAAGGATACTCACGGTTGATTCTTCCATGGGCACGGTATGTGCGACGCCTCTGCTTTTGAGCTTGGTTCACCTGAATGTGTGATACATACAAGGTGTCGACGTCCAGACCATTCATCTACACCATAAACATAATACCATAAAAAAGTGAAAAAGAAAATTTCACAAGCTCCATTCTGGACTATAAGGGAGAGGAAACATACTTCAGCATTGCTCTCAGCATTTTTGAGCAAGTCCAGGATAAATTTGGCCGATTTGGCAGGCCACCGCCCTTGGCCATTAGAATGACGGTTTTTGGCTTGAGCAGTTCGGCCAACCCCTCCACAAAACCGACGGAATGGAATTGCTTGTTTGTGGGCAAGAACATCTTCCAAATATCTTTTGGCCTTGTCCAGAGATAGTTTACGGATAGAGAACGCAGTCTCTCGTGTGTTCTGGGAAGAAAAGAAAGCATTAACATTAACAGACCCAGGGAAGAGTGTCAGCATTTAAAAGAGCCAAAATGTCAAGCAAAAAAAAAAAAGCAATGGACTCAATTTTCAGAAAACATTTACATGACAGATAGAATCAAGTAAAAGTCTCAATGGGCCCCCTGAATTCAGCAGTAACATAAAATCATAAATTGTAAATTTCTTCAGTAGTACTATAAAGCAGAGGAACCATGGAAAGTCCACCACCGTTAGACCAAACCATAGCAGATATTTGCAGCCACATCATATATGAGAGACAATTGGACCATATAATGGCTTCCGCGCAGATATTATTCTTATCTCTGGCTCTATAAATCCTATGGTCAGGATAGAACATGAAAACGAAAACCTGAAGGATCATAAATATGTAGACTGCTTAGTGTGAGTCCTTAAGTAAGGCGCACACTGACTGAGCAACCAACAAACCTACTCAACAATTTTTCCCCATAGAAAGCCCCGATAACCTACACTGTGACATTACCAGGGTCCACACTAAAAAATCTACCACTCCTTTCAACATTTCCCACTAGTACCCCCAAATGAAACTAGTTACTAGACATAAGACATTGGTAGGAGACTTCATTTCAAGGCAGGAATGTTAACACAAAACAGCCAACAAGCGATCATGTCAAAAACAAGCAGCTAACTCCAACATAGGTTAAGAAATGCTTCCTTCACTTTAGTCCTCAGACTCCTCACATCTCATAAATCCCATTTGTACACACACAATGGCCAGCCAAGGCAGCATAGATATGAGAATTTACATTTAGAAGCACGGGAATTTCTTCTCCGGCGATGGAGAGGGTGCAGGAAGCTTTGCCAGAAGCAAGACGATGTAGATGAGGCGTTGAATGTACTAGTTTTATAAACAAGCAACCAAGTCAATCATGCGGCATTTAGCTTTACTGCTAACTGTTTGTTAACACACCGAAGAGACTAACACGAGACTAACACAAGATTTTGGCTGTCAGACAAGGTGATAGGTCTTCAAACTCCCATATCTACTACCTTCACTAGCAGACTGAAAGCACAATGTGATCCTAGAAGCTCACCTTAGTTGCAATCGCAACCAACCAAATTTTCAGATAACAATGGTTTTCCACCTGTGTCAAGCTGACAACTGTTACTGTAGCCCAAACAAAGCCCCACTAATGACTAACCTACATTGGTGATATAACCAAGGCCCATATTAAAATAACTACCTATGTGACTACATTTTACGTTTCCAACTAATACCCGCAAAGGAAACTAAACATTGGACACAGATAAAAGAGTTTCTTTCAGGCCAGAAACATAGGAGGATGTCACGAAACGGCTGAAGAAGCAATCATGTAAAACACAAGTAGCTACCTCTAACAGCATATCCCTCCACTAGGATTAAGCATTACTTCTCTTCACTATAGCCATTTTAATACCTAATTAATTACATTTGTACCCACGCAATGTCCACGCTCTGCGGCTCCGCAGCTAAGATATAAGAATCTACACTCGGAACTAATTAAATACAAGATGCTGATGTTGCATTCTCGTAAAGAGCTATGTACTCGAGAAAACAAGACAATCATGTGCCATGTAGCTTTCTCCTGCCCTTTCTGTTAATCTCCAGCTAACAAAAGGTTTTGCTTTGTCGGCCAAGGTCATCGGTGCAAGAACAGCAAAAACTAACAAATTCCCTTGTCTACTACCTCCACTAGCCAACTGAAATCACAAAATGATCCTCGAAACTCACCATAATAGCAACCTCAAGCATTCGAGTCTTTAGATAATAACGGTTTTTATCGGTACCAAGTCTGTCCACTGTAATCGTAGTTTCTATCCGTTTCAGAAATCAAAACCTCAAGCTAGGGCAAGCAGAAAGGTTATCAACCACAACACTACAATTGTGATCATCATATCAAAGCCGAATTACGCTTTGATTATAGAACATCAAAACCAATTCACACAACCAAATTTCTACAAAATTACACTTTAACACAACTTATCAATTCTAACATTTCATAATTTCATAAATATAACAAAACCAATCAAGAATACCAGATAAATAAATGTTTTGATTATGATTACACCCAAAAACTAAGATGTTATAAATGGATTAATTACCTTGAAATGGACCCTAAGATCCGAACCTCTTGCCTTGCATGCTACAAAATGCAAAATCAAAATTCAAACTCTAATACTAAAAAAAAAAAAGATAAATTTACATAATCCCATAATTCTCTACACGAATTAAAAATTGTTTCGAAATGAGAAAGCTTGAAGCTTACACTTAGTCGGGTTGTTGGGTTCTCTTGAATACTTCACCTGAAAAATCCCCAAAAAACGCAAAAAAATGCAGACCCATTAAATAAAGAGACGTTAAAAGTACGATCAAAGAAAAGATGGAGGAGAGAGAGAGAGATTCACCACTGTTGCTCCAAACGAACTCAGCAAAGACAAACTTTTTTTTTTTGGGTGATTAAGCTGCGTAACAGGTGGGAAGGGGAGTGGTTTGGGAACCTAAGTTTTAGGGTTTAGTATTCTGGGCTGGGCTCGACTTCATTTGTCTCATTTCGGACTCGAAGTTGACTTGTTAAACGGGTTGGGTTTCGATGACAGATAAATTGATGAAGATGTCTTTCCTATTAGGTCATGTTTGATAGAAGAATTTCATTTTTTCTGATTTGATTTGAATTAAATTGATTTGATTTAATTTAATCTGATTTCAATTTGTTGAAAAATTAATTACATCTAGACGAATTTTTAACTAGAACTAGAATTTGTTCATTGACTGTTATTCATATGATTCTTATCTGATTTGATTTGATTGAAACTATTAATTTGATTTGATTTGAATTGATCTGTTCTGATCTGGTTTGAACTCGGTATTTTTTAATTCTATGAATAAACAGGGCCTTAATCACCTCTTAACCCAACGCAATCCTTCATGTATCCCTTTTCTTTTTACCAATTTGTTGACGAAGTCTTTTTTTAAATCAAACTATCGATTACAAATTGTCATTTTCCTTGCTTAATTGGAGGAGGATATGGTCAATTTGGTAGTCATCATTTCCGAAGAGAAAAGTCAAGCACTACATGTCTACATATACCCATGAAGACGCTGGATATAAGTCATATGAATATATGACCATTTAAATATTTGATGTTTGCATGCGAAAATTCTAATATTTGACCATTCTATCATCATCTCATGATCACAAAGACTAGTCTTTAATTTCTCTACACCATTTATTCAGCTTTTGAATTTATGAGTCAACAATATAGTCACGCCCCTGCCTAATACCACTGCTATAAATTGCCATATGTGCATTACCTGATTCACAAACCAAAAATTAAGGATGGGTATCCACAACAACAGTAACAGGCAGAGTTATGCTGTCATGAGCATTTTTGCTGCTCTGATATGTCTGCAGAGCTCATTCTTATCAGCACAAGCTGCTGTCCAGGGTGGTTACTGGTTTCCTGACAGCGGCATTGACGCCTCAGCTATAGACTCAACTCTCTTCACCCACCTCTTCTGCGCCTTCGCCAACCTCGACACCACTACCAACCAGCTCACTATCCCATCCGAGTGTTCCACCTTCACCCAAACCGTCCAGCAAAATAACCCCTCCATCACGACTATCTTATCCTTAGGAGGGGGTAACGTGAAATCCCCCGATTTCAACAACATGGCTAGCCAGCCTGCATCTCGAAAAGCATTCATCGACTCCTCCATAAGCCTCGCCAGGTCCAACGGCTTCGCTGGACTAGACTTGGACTGGGAGGGGCAAACCACGGCTGCTGAGATGACCAATCTGGCTACCCTCTTAAATGAGTGGCGCGCTGCTGTCAACGCTGAGGCCGCAAGCAGCGGAAACACAGCATTACTGCTATCTGCGGCTGTTGCCGTGACCCCGCGTTTGAACCCGTCAACCAGCTTCCCAGCACAAGTGATAGCCAACACGCTTGACTGGGTCAACATCATGGCATACGACTTCTACGAACCGGTCAATACTCCGTCAATGACCCATTCGCACGCGGCGTTGGATGACCCGACAGGAGGAGTGAGCGGGAGCAGCGGAATTAACGCGTGGATGAGCGCGGGGGTGCCTGGGAACCAGCTGGTGTTAGGGTTTCCGTATTACGGGCACGAGTGGAAGCTGGCGGATCCGAACAACCACGGTATACTAGCGGCCGCAAATGGGATTGATACGACAGTCGGAGGTGGGACACCGAAGTACAACGAGATAACAGCGTTCATCAGCCAACAGGGGGCAAACCCGGTGTTTGACCCCAACTACGGCACCAACTGGTGCTATTTAGGGACTACCTGGATCAGTTATGATGACACCCAGAGCATTGCAGCCAAGGTTGCGTATGTAAAGGCTAATAATTTGTTGGGTTATTTTGCATGGAGTATTACCCAAGATGATAACTGGACTCTTTCCAAACAAGGTACGTAATTCAAACTTACTATCATAATAACGGTTTTTCTAATGTGTGCCCAATGGACGCATGATAAGAATACACTTTATTCCTTAATTAACTAAGATTTCAGTTGAAAAGACCGTAATAATAAATAGAGTCTTAACATGTGCCCATTGGGCACACGTTAGAAAAATTATGTTAATTGATGAATACTGACGATTGATAATAAAGATAAAAATTATGTTAATTGATGAATACTGAGGTGTATTGTTGAATGTTTATTGCAGCTTCACAGACCTGGGGAGCTTGATCAGATCAAAGAACACATTCAAGCATAATTTTCAAAATAGGAGCGGTGAATAAGTTGCAGTATGCACTAGCCAGGGAATTAGCAACACCAAGTGCAAGCATTTTTCTTTAAATTTTCGGATCACGGGCTACGAAATGTCACTCACTCATAGTTGTGCTCGATATATAATAATAATGATATCATATTTGTAATCGATTGAGCAATAAACGATTAAATAAATAACAATTTTTAAACTTTAAACCGATGCCTAATGTTTATTCCGTAGGCGACATTGGAATGAGGCACGACGCAAAAATGTCAACGACCCACTTACCGATCCTTCATTCGCCCTTGAAGGATCAAATAACCTTATTTAGATGTAGTTTCTTTTAAACGTTATTATGATATTTTAAGTTCATCATTAAACTATCATGACTACTGTTATTGTGAATTTGTGATTCTCCTACGTACTCATTTACTATATATGAATTGAATTACCAAAGAAATTTGTGGTGATTCCCGCAAAATATTCATCAGATATTGTATTGACTCTTACCGAACATTCTTAAGTTTTGGTCGTGATTCTCCCCCAACATGTCACTAACTTTCCCAATACAAAAAAAAAATGTGATATGGCAAATTGGCAATAGAGATTTTTTTTTCTTCTTCTAAAACTTGTAACGTCAATTTTTGAAAAAGAAGTCTATGAAGACACATGGCGCAATAGGTGAAATCGAATTCAAAGTATTATATTAACTAGTTTACTACCCGGGCTACGCCCGAAATAAATTTTATCATTTATAAAACTTTCACTTTTAATATAGATGATGTGATTGCAGTTCAAATAAGTAATAAGAAATGTATAAAATAATAAGGTAAAGATGAAATCAATTAATAGTAAACATTGAATTTTTATAATAAAAATATATTGTGAACTTTTTGATATGGTAAACGTTACTTATATATAACCATGGATGGAATGTCCATCTATACCCTTTACCCTAAAAGACATTTTCAATGAATTTTTTAAGTGAAAATTAAAGAGACATACCACGTGGCATGACAGATGGCCTAACTGAAGCCGGCGAACGTGGTCGTTGCCTCTAACACAACTTTTAATATATAGTATAAGATTTAATTTAAATTTAAATAAATTAAACCTTTAACGTGTCATATAATTTTGTACCATCGTGTCACTTAGTCCATGTTCGATTTAACTTATTAAACAGTGTTTCAGATCCATATCAGATTTATTCAAATCAATTCAAATCATTTTATTTATTCAATTCAAATCAAATCAAATCAGATCACTTTCTTTCAAATCAAATCAAATCAATCAGAATTGTCCAAATAACAATTAATGAATCTAGTCCTAATGCTAGTTATTAATTCGTCTAAATGCAATTAATTTATCAATAAATCTAGTTCAGATCAAATCAAATCAGATCGGTTCGATTCAAATCAAATCAAATCAGATTAGGTCAAATCAAATCAGTTCGATTCAAATTAGATCAGAAAATACAGTCCAATCACACAAGGGCTTGGTATCGTACGCAACTACGCGTGTCTCCGTCCGTGTTCGTTCTCATGCTACCCTAAATTCCTACTAGACTATATGGTGACCTCGTAGATGAAAAAAGAAAAATTAAAAACAAAGGGGTTACGCCCAAACTGCAACGTTTGTTATTTCGGAAAAGAAAAAAATACCACACCAACGACACTCTCTTCTTCTTCTTCTTTCTTCTTCTTCTTATATCATCAGAGAATCACTCTATCTCAGTGATTATCACCTTCCACCATTAACATAATTTGTTGTTCTACTAATCCCTAATCTTTCCCCCAAATTGATTGACCCACGCCAAATCAATCGTGCAATTCCCCCCAAATCAAACCTAGCATCTCTACAGGTAAATTTTTGTATCATTAGATTGTTCTTTATTTCATCGATTTTCCAATTTCTGTTCATCATAGTATACTTATGCTAAAATTAAGTTTTAAAAAGCTTCTGGGTGAAGTTTTAATTGAATGGGGAGTTGGGTATAAAGTTGCTCAAGTTGAAATTTCAATTTGTGATTATTCTGGAGAACAATTGAATATATAGATAGAAAATTTGCAGTTTTGTTAATCGTAAATTAGAAGTTTCACCAATCTCTTTTGTAAATTAGTGTGCATTGAAAGTTAAACCCCAATTCGAGTTTCGATTTGTCTCTCTCAGGCATATTTTTGAACAGTTGTTGGGTCTCAGTAGCTGAGCAGTTTTTAATTGTCTAGGGAGCAGTGTCAGTGTCAATCAATGGCCCAAATTCCGGTTTCGCCCGCTGGGCAGCCGAATGCCCGTGTAGGGTTTAATAATGCTGGTGTTGGGTCTTCCCCGGTTGCGAATTCTGGGACTACCGGCACCAAGAAATCCCACAAGTCTCATAAGTCACAGGCTGGCGGTGGTGGCGGGAGTGGTGGTAGTGGAGGGGGAGGTGGAGGTGGAGGCGGTGGTATTCCGTTTAAGATGATAGAGGTTGCTCCTGCTCCTCGTAGGAAGAAAAGGAAGGCTCCCGAAATGGAAATACCACCGCAAGTTGCTGATCTTTTGCCGGAAAGTGCTCTTTACGCTCAGTTGGTTGAGTTGGAAGCAAAGGTGGATGCTACTGTTGTTAGAAAGAAAATGGATATTCAGGAGGCGGTTGAACAACCTCCACATTGTCAGAAAACACTGCGAATCTATGTCTTCAACACCTTTGCTAATCAGCCAAACAGTGAAAGTAAGAGTGGCGAGGCCCCTAGTTGGACGCTGAAGATAATTGGGAAGATATTAGAAGATGGGGCCAATCCCACCTCGGAGACTATGGCGGAGAAGAACCCTTCTTACCCAAAGTTCTCATCTTTCTTTAAGAAGATTACGATTTACTTGGATAAAAAAATGTATCCCGATAAACATGTAATTATGTGGGAAAATTCACGATCGCCTGTCCTCCATGAAGGGTTCGAGGTTAAAAGAAAGGGTGATAAGGAACTTACAGCTATGATAAGGCTCGAAATGAATTACGTTCCTGAGAGATTTGTATTATCACCTGCCCTTGCTCAGGTTCTTGGATTTGAGGTTGAAACCCGTCCTAGGGTGATGACTGCGTTGTGGCACTATTTGAAGCTTAAGAAGTTGCAAGACCCGGATGACCCTTCTGTCTTTCTGTGTGACCCCCCTCTCCGGAAAGTTTTTGGAGAAGACAAAGTTAAGTTTGCTGCAGCTGGTCAGAAGCTTGCCCAACAATTATCTCCCCTGGAGCCCATACATTTGGAACACAAAATTAAGCTCTCAGGGAATAATCCAAGTGGAGATAAGTGTTATGATGTTCTAGTTGATGTTCCGCTTCCATTAGAAAAGGATATGTCTACTTTTCTGGAAAAGACAGAGAAATGCAAAGAAATAGATGATTATGACAATGCCATTGTTGCTGCAATAAAGAAGATCAATGAGCATCAACGTAGGCGGGCTTTCTTTCTCGGATTTAGTCAATCGCCTGCAGAGTTCATTAACTCAGTTATTGGTTCTCAGGATAGAGATCTGAAAGTTGTTGCTGGTGACGCAATTCATGACGCAGAGAAAGAGCACCGAGCTGACTTCTATAACCAAGCTTGGTAAATTTATTCTACTTTCTCTACTTAATGTCTTGAATATTTAACTTTTTTCCTTTTTGGTTTGCAGCTAGATTGTATGCTTTAGACCTCCTATGGACGTGTGCATTGAATCGTTATGATTTCACTAAAAGACTTTAAGAGCACCTACGTTGATGTAGTTTACTGCCTAACAAAGTTACTAGTTGTAGTTTCATAGACTTTTTGTTTGGTGAGGTAGAATGAGAATGTATCATTGACTTATTGATGTGCAGAATGGGAATGTTTTCAATTTATGTTTGTTTTACAAATGCATTTCCTGCCCACATCTACATTAAATCCAGTAGCCCCTACCCTACTGGCTACAGCATAAAAGGTAAAATTGGGTCCTGTGCTGGTGATCCAAGCCTTTTGCAGATCTCTGTTAGGGAGGGGGTCGGAATCTTTGTGGCCATTCTTATGAAACAGAAATTTAGGTGGCATTTAGTTCGTCTTTCTTGGTATCAGGAATATGTACTGTCTTGCCTAAATGGATATCTTGTGCTCTTTTACAAAATGTGACTCATAAGTTGGTTGGTAGGTTCCGCTTCCATCTCAAACCTGCATGAATTGGGTTTAGAATTCAACCGTTTCCCCTTTGCTGGCTTCTTTGAACCTATTGCAGGTTTCCTTCAACCCTTTGGAGGTTGCAAAATAGTCGTCATCGGGTTGCACAATCCTTAACTTGTGTACCATGACCGTTTTTGAGAGATGAAGATGCAAGGTTGGGATGTAAGTGAAGACATAAGATGGTGGGCTAAGATACTATTTAGTGACAAACGATGTGGTTTTTTGTATGAAATTGGTCAAGATTACTGTGGGAAGAGAAGTGGCCTTGTCATTGAAATGACGAAGTTCTGTTGTAAGTATTAGGATTTAAAGAGAGAAACATTGAAACTTGGAAGAACAATTCGAGCTGGAATAATGATAATATACTTCTTCGCCGCTTATGCTAGCAAATACTATTTAAGTAGTTGGAGTAATATGTAATCCTACAGATATACTCATTTGAATTGGGACTAAGGAAAATAAAATTCGGTTCTTTGATCTACATTAAATAAACAAAACATCAAATATAAGGAATAGGGTTCGTAAGTTATACCTTGCCAACCTAATCTCTGATATCAACGCAATCCGATATTTGAAGTAAATGGGGCCTAAGGGTACTCTTTTATGTCCACGATGAATCTGCTTGAGAAAATTGATTTTGTTGGATTAAATGGGACTGCTTGGTCCTTGGTGAGAGAAGTCCTTAACTAAAGCAGGATGAGTTGACGACATCAAGAGGTACTGAGGAAAGGGTATAACCTGTTGTGGCTAGCTTTTTAGGGCATGGAGTTAGATTTTATTCGGGGATTATGATATATTCTTGAAGTTAGCTTTGAAAGTCAAGCTTCATAAGGGACATTCTATTTTCTCTACTAAATAACGTGTTTTACTGTCCTCTTGTTTTGTGGCAAGACCCTTAAGACCTCCTATTCACGACGTCACGTTTTCATTGTCATTTACTGAAGACTTTGAAGAACACCTTTTTTTTTTTTTTTTTTTTTTTTTTTGGTAATTGAAGAACACCTTTGGTCTCTTTAACTCTCTATATGACAGTTTATAGCTGTAATTTCATTGACCTTCATAGGTGCTATCCGCTAGACCTCTATAGAGAATGAGGGTGCTACTGGATGACTTTCTATAGATAATGCATTTCCTACCCTCATCTTCATGCATCAACTAGTACCTTCTTCCTCACAGCCTACAAAAATGAAGGAACAGAGTATCGTGTTCCTCATCTAATGTCACAACTCTTAAGCAGCTTGAGCAGGTGGCCGTTGTGAACTTGTGATAGGGGGAAGCCTGAAATACCTTGTGATTGTTATTACGAAGAAAATTTTAGGCTCTTAATTGTCCTTTACGCTCCTGGCTCTGAAAATCGATTTTGTTTTACGTGTTAGGACTGGTTGGTGAAATATTTTTGTTACTAAATCAGGACAAGCCACAAAAGGCAGTGTGGAAAGAGTGCGGCTAATTCGAGAAGTCTTATGCTTCAACCTGTTAACTGATGTTTAAGTGGATTACTTTCAGAGTTTTAGGGACATAAAGGACGTACAATTGGGTGGGGCAACGCATGGACGGGATTGTAGGGGTTACCTGTGTGGGCCGGTTTGGGTGATGGGCTCAGCGGCATGGTTGGTGCTGGTGGCAGGGCAGCAAGAAGGGTTGGTTGAGGGTGAGAAAAGAAGAGGATGAGAAAACTTTTTTTTTTTTTTTGTGTGTGTGTGTGTGTGAGACAAAAGATGAGAAGAGTTAGGTTTTGAAGGATTTCTTAAATAAGGGTAATAAAGTGTTTTTACATAGTCGTATATGTTTCTACACGTAATTTTCTCCATGAAGACTCTCTCGTACGGAAAGGGGGAAAGGTTTCAGGCCTAGCTGTTCTGTCTGCTACTACGTATATAGAGATTCTAATTTATTGTTTAGAACTTCAATCATCCTTGGTTATTTAGTATGTAGCATTCATGTTTCGAACTCGTCTATGTACTGAGCAGGAAGCTGTCTACTAATTGTTATGTCACTGGCTATTCGAATAATAGGATTCAAGTTTCAACCGGTTCAGCTTTCTAGAATATCTCTAGTTTAAGTGCTGCTCCTTATTTTGGTTTATTATTCCGACATCGATATCATCCTTCAAAATTTATGCCAAGGCTGACATGCAATGCTAGCAAATGTGTTTTTTGATATATTTTTGGAAGTTTGCTGTTTAGATGGATGGCTTTTTGTGGTTTTATCAAGTTATGGTATTTGTTCTGTTGAGATGCTGAAATTTGTAAGGCTGTAGTACTGGAGGAAACAGAACCCCTAGGTAAATTTTTGCTGAGAATGATATAAAAATATCATTCTCATTCATGTTTTTGTGGTTCTTTTTTCCTTTGATTACCATGTTTTATAGACAATATTCGATTCTACAATAAATGAATCTAGGTTACGATAAAACTAGAATGATATTGGATTCGATTCATGTGACGCAGTTTTCTTCTCCATCACTCCATGTGCTGATATGGTAGTTTACTTTGCCATTGTACATAAATTCATTTTTTGGAGAATATTGTACATAAATTCTTTGTTTACTTTTTTTTCTTGTCATCGTTCTTACATTCTGGTTTAACTTTTGTGACAGGCTTGAAGATGCTGTCACTCATTACTTGAATCGCAAAACAGGTAGCGGGGTTGATGCTGCTGGAACTACATGAGTGTTGTAACCTGAAGCAGTTAGTGTTTAGTTCAAAACTATTCGGAATGCAAGCATCGTACCTATTCAGACCTCACTATATGGTACCCTGTTTGCAATAGAGCGAAATAGATAGAATCTGTCAGCGTTGTCCTAACGCACCGATGTACGTAGATCTTCGGGCACCGTTGTACTCTCGTCAGCTAGCAATGTACCTTGATTATTAACTAGAACCTATGTTTTCAATCAACAGGGAGTTGAGATGTTGGAATATGTATGCCATTTCACTAGCCTGCTACGTACATAATTTCTCGACGTTAGCTTTCTCATATACTGCAACAATGTGTTACTGATTCCAGAATAACATAAGAATCTATGGATTTACAGGCATTGCCGAAAGATGTACTAACTACTATATATACTGAATTGCTATGGTGGAGCTAGATGTCTCTTACACAAAAAATTCATGCCGAACAGTGAAACATTCTATCGACGCTCTGATATGCATACAAGGACCAAGCCAAGGTTCCACATATTCTGAATATTATCTTTGCGTTACTCTTAGGAAGGCGAAAATGCGAAATCATCTACAACTCTCGACATCATTAGAACTAGATTCATTCATTTCATTAGTTGTACACTTGTATGTAAATCGACAAGCACGCATGCATATTACGTGTATCGAATTTCCTTTACCCTAACAAGTAAACCCCCCGCCATATGAGCCGTCAATAACGGAACGAAAACCGGTTGTTTTAAACTAACCGGCTCGAAATTAAACCGGCTGATCACGGAAGCCACAACATACTTCATTTGTATAAACGCCATTTCTTTCCCTAGGCAAACTCTCGGCCCGGCCTGAAAGACCGGGAACACATACGGGTTCACCATCTTCAACACTTTATCATCATGATCATTGTCTTTCTCCTCGAACCAACGGCCAGGATTAAACTTTGACCAATCATTTCCCCATATTTTCTCCATCCTCCCCATACCGTACGGAAAGTACGTAACACGGTCACCTTTTTTAACCCTAGTCCCATCCGGCAAAACGTCGTCGTTTGCTGCATGCTTTGAGTCCCATGCAACTGGCGGGTACAACCTCATTGTCTCATACAAACAAGCTTGTAGATAACTCATCTCCCTCTTCACCGCCTCGTACCCTAGCTCGCCCGAGCCGGAGCCTGACACAGTGGCCAGCTCTGCCCGGATGGAGTCCCGAGCCGAGGTGTTGTCTCCCGATATGAGCCAGAATAGCCAGGTCATGGCAGCCGCGGTTGTGTCGCGGCCTGCCATGAGGAAGCTGATCACCATGTCTCTGGTCAGCTCGCCGTCGTAGCCGGCGGAGAGGAAGCGTGAAAGGAGGTCGTGGGTGCTCGGGTCTTGTTCATTGTGTGTTGAGTTGGAGAAAGTTTGTTGTTTTTCTTGGATGATTTTGCTTAATAGGGTGTGGATTGTGTTTATGGCCTGCTTGAGTTTTTGTTCGGACCCGATGTTGAAGGCCCGCTTGAGCTTCCATATGAGGTAGATTGGGGTGATGGACCGACGGGCCGAGATCCCGGCCGCAGTCTCAAAGGCGGCGATGAGTGGAGGGACGGGAACGGAGAGGTCTAGGCAGTTTGGGTCCGTGCCTAGTGAGACTTTGCATATTGTGTCGTACGTGAATCTCTTTAGTACTTCCTGCAACAATTATACACAGCAAGGAATTAATGAAGTACATATCGATTGAGGATTCCTTCCGTGTCATTCAATAGTTTACATCGAATATGTAAGAAGAGTTTAAACTAAATAGAAAGTATGTGATCGCAAAGTTTGAAAATTAAATTTAACATGGGACTAATGGATCCTCAATTTAACGGACGCTATAGAAAAACTCAACTAATTAAGTCAGTGGAAATAAAATCACTTCATACGTGAAAATTTTCGCAACTAACTAAGTTTAGATACTAAGATAAGCTGCTTTGATAGTAGTGATCTGAAATCAATAAACATGATCTGAACACCTCTATGAAAGAATAATTAGTTATTTTCACTTTTCGAGAACGTGCTTTGAATTCTACAAAAGTATGTCTCAACGAATATTAGTAAAAATTATGAAACCTATGATTGTATTTTTTTCGCTGCAAATTCAACAATATAAGTTTCATCATTCTGGATCAAATACTTTTCTAGTTATTAAATTGATGGCCAGACTCTCATTTTGAAAAGTGGAAACAAATTATATACTCCCTCATTTTTTATTGTTCTTTACGTTTGGTTTGAATCTGTGAGTTTGAAATCCTCTCACAGATTCAAACCAAACGTAGAGAACCAAAAAAAATGGAGGGAGTATATATTTTTACGGAAAGAGTAGTAATTTCAAACTACAGTATTTGAAGTAATAAACGTTAAACAGTTTTAGATCTCTACAATTTTTTATGATCAGTTATATAGCAAATTGCAACTCTAACATGAAAGTCGTACTTGGACCTCAAAACAGAATCATAAAAGTTGATTTGGTTGGCTATATATGAGTTCTTTATATATAATTATTTTGATTGACGATCCAAGACCACAATATCTGACCAAGGACGACAGTTGATATAAGAGAATGACAATATATTCAGCAAATAACGCGCTGCCATATCATGGTACTTGAATCTTTGACCATGGAGCCTTCAATATCAAGTTGAACATTTCGGTGAATTGTTTACAATTTTGAGTTATTTGAGGTTATTTTACCAAACTCGTAATCTAATATATTTCCCTCTACTACGGTTGTGCTATCCCTAGCATTGTGCCGGAGTGTTGGACAACACTAACAATACACAGTGTTGTGGTTAGCAAAACCGTCTCATTATGATTGAATTGACAACAATTAATTTGAATATACAATCATGATATTTGACTTTATATGTATATAAAAGAAATTTAATTCAAACGTTAACAATTTAGAAACAAAAAAAACAAAACATTGTGGTTAGTGGGAGTATTAACTACTTTGGCTAATTGGTTCTACTCAAATCAAGTCAACTACGACTTATCGATTTCGTAAGCTTGAGGTCTAAATTAAATCGAATGAGACGGAGCCCACGAAGGGACACAACTATACAAGTACCTATTACCAAGTACAAAACGATAATGAGATATTGACACTGTGTGAAACTCAACTTTCGTGTCCGAAAGATCTCATTTCGATCTTACAAATGGGAGAAAGAGGAACACTACCTCCTCACATAAGCAATTAATATAAATATCTTTTTGCATATATGCATGTGTTCCAAAAGACACCGACTACCCTTTCATAATGGGACCATGCACAATTAAATTAACATATAATTAAATCTCTAACAACTATCTTATCAAAAAGTCTAGTGGATCGTCGTCCGTCGAGCATTCATGTGTATCTACAGTGCGGATCACCCGTCCCACTTTCGTGTCCTACTCCGTGTACCCCTCCAATTACGTGCTACAATTTCATAAATTTTTCCAAAAAATATAATCTTTAAAAGATAAAATAATGAAATGGTGGCACGTGATTGGAGGGATACACGGAGTGGGACAC
>JBBYHQ010000009.1:4163606-4174914 GCA_038382645.1 Spergularia azorica
TATTTTGAATCTTCTATTAATTTAGATTTTTGAAGTGTATAGAAGTGTCTTGGAGGTGTCCTAGAGTTTCCCAATAAACAAAATATCAATATAATAATGGACACCGATTCAAGAGTTTAGGACACCTATTGTCAGGTGTCGTGTCGGTGTCGGTGTCCGACACGGTGTCGGACACGGACACGCTAGATTATGGACGTGTCCGTGCTACCTAGCTTAGACATACACTACACTGTTGCTCCTTCGGTGGCCAGGTTAGGGCTCTCAGAAGGAGTATAAAGTATGGAGAATTTGATATGTGGTTGTTTTGGGTACTACTTTCGGCCTGGTGATAAGAAATGAGGTTGGGTGGTTCACTGATGGCTGTTCAAGTCTGGACAGCGAATGCAAGTACTTTCTGCAGAGGTGATCTTAAGATACAAAAGGCTCCTGCTCCAAGCAGGATAGGGGTTCGGACCTAGATGTAAAACACAGTTACAGAGGAAAAATAACTCATTACATTCAATTAATTCTTCTGCAGCATGATGCCGTCAATCTGCAAATAATCGTGCATCTGCCAAATCTGCAAGTACTCGCCTTTTCAATCTAGTAAAATGCCACATTATTATGAAGCAGAATAATGAGGTTACAGGAGTATGATAGTTTGGAGTCTTTGGACTGAATTAAAAGCAATCCCTATTCAGCAATTTTTTTCTTTTGTAATTCTTATTGAAGGATACTGAAGCTCTTCATCTTATTATCATTATCCCAGAAGGCATGAAAATACAACGATCACAAAAAAAGTACAGAAGTAACAAGCAGAGGTCCCTTAAAGGAAGAAACAACTGATATGGCTCCTGTAATGCCTCAATATATACCTGTAAAGCACTTATGTATCTCACTTAATAGTACTCTAAGTTGTTGTTATGGTGTCTCGGTCTCTTGAGTCAATCTGAAATTACCTCTTGCCGGAACTCTCAGTAGGTTCTTGCCAAGACTTCTGTGCATTTGAAAAAACTTGCAGAATGGAGCAGCTCCTTACTGATTCTTGCACCCTTTCATCAGGAGTGGATGAAAATAAAGAGCTAACAGTAAATAGCAAAAGTTTTTGTATAACCAAGCAGCAACTGCATGTCCTCAGAAAGGAGAAATCTTACCTCAAACTATTTGCAATACTTCAGCTAATGTGAGGGTCAATGATTACAGACAAACTAACTATTTTGCCAAATTTATGAAGATCTACATAAGATGATGGGGTGACTATATGTTTATCTTATTTGTTTCTTGCAGTATTCTTTTGTTTTTTATCGAACCTCAATCTTTTCCTTGTTCTCTACCGAATATAGCCATAAAGCAATGCACATCAGGCAATGACAAAACTAATCCATTTCAGGCTTCAGGTGGATCTCAGAAATGTGAAAATGTAACATAATAAATTCATAAAGATCTTAATAAACATGAAACGGAATCCACCTGCCTTATGGGTAAATTCAAATGACTAGACCTGTACCTCGAAACAGTGGCTCCTCCAACCTAGATCAAGAACAGGCACACTGCTCTAAAGGTCTTACCTGCATAAAAATAAGTTTGAGAAGACTGTGCCAGTGATCTGAGGCAAAATAATAATAACCCGAAATTGCAGGAGATCAAATTGACTTCAGAGAGCAAAGGCAATGACTTGTAGTTTTATTACTCGTATATGTAACTTGTAAGTGAAAGATTTTCACCAAAAATAAACAGATGCGGATGTTAAAACAAGGAGGTACGACACTCTTAGCAGTAGAAATATCCATATTTACCAATAATCTCCACAAGAACAACTGCCGTTTTTGAAACGATGGAATCTACTAGAATCTCTCACAACAATCTCCCGCCCCGTCACTTTTGCTATCAGCTTCAGGGCTTTATGACAGTCGTTGCAAATTCGATGGCTCTGCATAAGTTGCAGTGGCATATGCTCTGGAGTAGAGATTAGCCCAAATGCCACTGCTAACTTCTCGCTGTGGTACAAACGCATCCTCTGTTCCTTCTCATCCACATCTGGAAGCAAAGATTTTATTTCAGCAGTATACCCATGCTTTGAAATCTCAACGAGCAGACCATCCAGTTTCTCGTATATTTCCTTTGCCTGGGGATGCGCTTTATCACCAGAAGAGAAGGCATGTGGCTGTTTCTTGATATCAATCCATGTACATACTGGCAAAATTCTTAAACCTTTTTGCTGCAACTTATTGATGACAGAAGCAGCTTCCTCTAGCTTCCCTAAGCTGTTGTAAATATTCAAAAGAACAACATAATTACTAAGTTTCTCAGGTCCCATTCCAAAGAGTTTCTCTGCAGCAAATCTCCCAAGTTCTAAATTCTTGTGGACCCTGCACGCAGTCAACAGAGAAGCCCACATATTCATGGTAGGCTCAAATGGGGCGTCTTTTATCAAAGCCAAAGCTTCATCCAAAAGACCTTCTCGGCCTAATAGTTCTATCATGCATGTGAAATGCATTGCTCTTGGATTTATACCATGCACTGTACTCATTGAATCAAAGATTTCCCACCCATGATCTGATAACCCTGAATAGCTACAAGCAGACAGAACCGCGAGAAAAGTGACATGATTCGGTCTCATCCCTTCACGAACCATTTTCTCAAACAGTTCAACTGCCTCTTCTCCTCGGCCATGATTGCCATATCCAGCAATTAACGCATTCCATGATATGACATTCTTGCGATTCATCTTATCAAAAAGGTTCCGTGCATCTTCTATCCTACCCCATTTGCTATATAAATCTACAAGTGCAGTATTAGCTACTGTATCTAAGCTAAAACCATGACGAACTAAACCAGCATGAGCTTGTTTAGCATGTTCAAGGGACCCCAACCTAGCACATATCCGAACGACTATTGAAAATGTAAAATGGTCCATCGGAACACCAGAATCCTGCATCTCATAATACAAATCTAAAGCTTCCTCACTGTAACCATGAAGAGCATACCCAGCAATAATCGAGTTCCACCCTACAGTTGTCTTTGTCGGCATCTCATCAAACACAAACTGAGCATCTTCAATGCTGCCACACTTACTGTACATATCAATAAGCGCACAAGCAACAAAAACATCATCACCAAGATCCATCTTTACAACAAATGAATGCAACTGCCTTCCTGGAAAAACCAATCCCAACCCTGCAGTTGCCCTAATCATAGTCGCAAAAGTCCTCGAATCACCACAAGAATAATCCGACCACATACTCAAAAACAAACTAAACGCCTCAGCATAATCCCCTGCATCAACCACACCAGCAATCATCGTATTCCACGAAACCGAGTTTCTCTGAGGCATTTCATCAAACAACACCCGTGCATCACCCAACATCCCACATTTGATATGCATCAACAAAACCCTATTGCACATATACTGATCCATTTCAAACCCACAATTCAACATAAAATTAAACACCCTTCTAACCCCTCTAATCGATTTCAAACTAATACATGTATTAATCAAAGCGTCATAAGTACGATTCCCCAGTTCATCACCACCAACCTCAATCTCCAAAATCTCAAACAATTCAAGAGCTTCATGATACTTTTTATGAAAAACCAAATTCTCTATCTGCTCACAAAGCCCAACAGAAGATTTGCTAATCTGGGTCTGTTTAATCTTAGCTTTCTCTTCAAGTTTCGGCCTTTTCGGTTTCGGCTTTGGTCGAAGATTATGCTCTATCAAAGAACACCTAATCCTGGATAATGGGGTGACCCATTTCTTACCATTGATACTAAATTTAGACCCAGAAAAAAAACTGGGCTTTGAATCAGAAAAAAGTGATGAACATCTTACACTTTCCTGAATCTGTCCTAAGTACATGCTATGATATCGGGACAATGGGAGGTTCATAATAGGTATATCACAGAAAGTAGAGTATTTGAGAAGTTTTTACCTTAGCTAATAATGTTTGTTACAGTTGACGGGAGAGAAAATCTCAGAGTTTATGAATGATCAGAAAAGTGTTGGCTTCATCATCATCAGTGAAATTCGAAGATTGTAAACTTGTGAAAATTGCAAAGACAAAAGGGGGAATTTGGAAGCTTCTGGTTGAAGATTTGAGTGTGGAGTTAAGAGGAGAATATTAGTATAAAAATGATGAGATTGGATCGGAGCTTCGTAAAATCCGCCAGTTGCAGATTTTGCAAAGGAGCGGCAAAAGAGTATATATATCAAGTGTCAGTTAAAGAGTTAGTTGACCGAACCCCACTTTTCCGCAACTACTTCTCAGAGACAATTTGTGAGAAACAGTTTTTGGAGGAGGAACTTCAAATTGGAGCTTCTACTTCTGAGTCACAAATTTACACTAGGAGTGTTTCTCAAAATCCAGAAACAGCTTCTCAATTTTGTGTGTTTGGCCAGTTTCCAGTTTCTAGGACCCAGAAACAGTTCAGAAACACTTCAAGAGTTTGGCCAAACACACCCTAATAGTACAAGAACAAGAGTCTCCAAGAACAACTCTCTAGTTTCTACAACTACAAGGTGTTGTAGAGTGCGGATCACCACGTCTCACTTTCTTGTATCATTCCCTATATCCCACTAATCCTGTGTTAGTATTCCGATCTGTCATTTTATTTTTTGAAGTATTATATTTTTTTGAAATATTTATTAAATGATAGTACGTGATTGGTGGGGTATAAAGAATTGGACAGGAAAGTGAGATATGTGATCCGCACAAGATATTGCCGTGTTGGAAATAAAAGGAGTTATCAAAGCTTACAAAAAAAACAAAAATAAAAAACACTTAATGTTGCCGCAAATTTTGAAGATTTATGAACTTATAGTGTGATTTCCTCGAGTCTAGGTGCAAGCTTAACAATAGCACTCATCCCATGTTACAGAACACCAACCTTGTTTTCACACGCGTTAATCAGTTTGCACAATTGATACGTCATAGACTTGTTCAAGAACGGAGACCATTTTGTGTTTGATGTGGTCGGATTTTTTTTTTTTTTTTTTTTGCTTTGTGTCTTTCTTTTGTAATAAAAGGAAGGTTTATTATATAGTGGGTGAATGGTGTCGTGATGAAATAAATCGACTTGTGCAACTCGGGAGAATGACGCGAAAAAGGAAAGCAAGGGTGGTGAGGCCACCACTGCTCCCAACTCGTGATGGAAGTAACGGCGACTCGCCGGAACGGTTCACAAGGAGTGAAAAGTCTTCGACTCAGAACTTGGCATAAGCATCGGCGATTCGCCGAGGACCCTAGCAACTCGTGAGAGGGGTCATCTTAAGCAACTCATTAATTAGTATAACTCACTACCAAAAAAAAAAAAAATTAATTAGTATAACTCGTGACTTGATTGTTTAGAGATTACTCCAACAATCTCTCATTAATAGACAAACAACTAGATTTTGCAAGTCTATATCATTCGAAGAACTTCAAGTGTAAGTGCTGATGTAAGTGCTGATGTATCTCCACTCGATTCAACACAGCGTGGTATTTTACGAAGCCGTGCGCTTGCGGACTGGCTTGCGTGCCTGTTTTGAAACTGTCATATCTCACTCGTCTGTGGCTCAAGTAGGAGTTTGATATGTCGTTGAAAAGTTAAGACAATGAAGTTTCTTATGACGGTGGAATAACAAGAAATTTTATTGTGAATTGTAAGATATGTGTGTTTGCAGTTGAGACTTTGCTTTTAAGGAGTTGAAGTGGTTCAAACACTGGGTTTTTGAATGGTTTTTGGCCTTGTTTGGGGAAAATACTCATTTGCTAAGATGTTCACGATAATGGTAGTTCATATAGTAGAGCAAGTAGAAGCAATTCACAATAGTGTCCTATCATCATCGCGCATTTGGGGAGGAACACAGTGATTCAGTGAACTTTCGTTTAAGTCTTGTGGCATTGCACACAAAGCGTTCATGTGCAACTAGCTAGATGAACATCCTAATGCGTTGTCGAACAAGTAGTTTCCATATGAAGTTCCATGGATTATTCGTGCCACTGGTTTACGGGTCACTCATATCTCCTCTCTGAAATTGCATTGTCGATTTGATCGTAAAACCCCCGTTTGAGAACCTATTCCAGTAAAGAGAGTCAGGACTCGAGGGACATTGTCATATTTAGATACTTCAAAGTCCAGAGGCTGCAATTTTAAGGAATTCTTCCTTAGGCTATAAATAAATCAACAAATCTATCCCATTTCCAGCCGTGCTCATGATCCCACAAGTCGTTCACCGATAATTCCAATTGGTCTTGAGGAATTTGACTAATATTTTTTCCAAAGTCTCCAAAATATATTAATGCTATGTTTGGTAACTGAGAATTGGAATTCAATTCCAAAATTCAATTCATTCAAAGCGTTTGGGAACTCCAAGAATTTGGAATTGAAATTCACCCAATTCCAACCCAATTCCCAACAAGTACAAAAATCACATTTCTATTTCCATTGAAATACATGTTATTTGAAATTCTTGACCCCTTTTATCTCTCCTCTTCCCCCTCTCCACCCTCCTACCTCCTCTAATGGCCACGTTAACTCCACCCCACCGTGACCTCCGACTCAGCCAGTGGCTCCCACCACCACTGCCACCGCCCAACAGCCGCTATCTGCCACTGCAACGGATCTTTAACCCTAATCGCACCAAGTTTTCTTTCTCCTCTTACCCCCACTGGTTCATCCTCCCTCCTCCCAACTGCCACCTTCGCGCGGCCACATTTACACTACCAGTCCGCCTTCAACGGCCCGCTGTTGTACGACCAACCACCACGTTCGGCCGCCGCCTATGTTATCTTCTACACTTCTCTTCCCTCATTTTAGTATAAGCAGCTAGTTGTCAAGTTATCTTCCTCAAGTCTTTGTTTACTCCACTTGCTAATTGAGGTAATTATTATTTTTAGTAGTTAGCGTAACTGTGGTCGTGTTCTCAATATGTCTTAATTAATATATTTACTAAGGCAACATGTCAATCCAATTGATATCCAAACCAAATATCTTAGCCGAATTTGGTTATCAATGGCAGCTTTACAAATGTGTCTCGAGATTGCGTTTTTGGTTTTCATCGTCTTTTTGATTTCGGGTTTGGTTCAAGTTTGGTTACTATAAAAAAATTAATAAATAATTACCTTAAAATCAAATGAAATGTAAGTTTCTATGACTCAAAAAAACCGTGGACCATACTTACTACAGTAATGGACGGGATATTCAACACTGAAGATCTTACTTGAACAATTGATAATGAAATTCACATTATTTAACCACAAAATAGTTCACAACGTAAATTAGCATTTCAACGAAGTAAATATAACATGATACAAGAAGTAGAATTAACTACTTTTATTACAAACAATTTTATTCTTGAGATACAAATGATGAGTAATTAATTTACAAATCACTACAACTTAAAAGGAAAAGCAGTATTCAGAGTTTGAACGCACAATGACTCCATAAGTGAATCAAGCGTGTCTTATGTGCTACAGTCCCAAGCCGTCTCGTACCAATAAGAAACCAATTCACAACAATATAATTCTTTTGCATACAAGAAGGTACCTCTGCAAACTAGTCCATCACAATAACTAGACGTTTCATCAGGATTACGGTAACATCCAGAACCTTTGATATTGCAAAAGTCTTGTATGTGTCTTTCCGTCGTTAGATTCGTCACCAACCTCATTTCCGCTGCTAGACCAGGTCAAAAGCCGAGTGGTTGGCCTTGTCTTTGGAACCATTGCACTTGCCAATACAACTCCTACAACATCGAAAAGCGATTTTAATAATTAGCATACATTTCAAAACAAAATATCTGGCCTAACTAGCTCCGTTAAAGATCAAATCAAATTTATTCAATAGGGTGAATGATGAGGGGCGGGAAATCGAACGCATCGTTCGATTGATTTGTCAAACCCAAGGACTGATTTGCAATAAATAAGCACGCGACTTGCACATGGCTGCAATTATTTCGAGTAGTATGTTTTTCATTGCGGGTGTGTTTGTACGTGGTAAATAAAAAATGTTACCACATGTTATATGCAGTAAAAGCAGCACAAAGTTAATGGAGAAGACTGTTACTTGCAGTAAAAGCAACAAATAATTAATGCAGAATACTGTTACTTGCAGTGCAACATGCACGTGTAAAAAAGCACAACACATTTAATGGAGTGTTGTTAGCCCCTACCATTCATTTTATACTCTCCACCTTTCCTTTTCTACGTACATAAATCAACAATTGAGACTGTACTCTTCCTCGATGGTCAAAATTATTAGATCAAAGGTGGGGAGTTTTGTGCGAGATTGATCCGATCAAGGTAAGCATAATATATTGTTTAAATTTAGCTAAATAGACATGAGTAATTGGGGGAAATTTTGGTGGGGATATTATAATTGGGGGAATTGTAATGTTCATAATGTTCATATTTGTTGAAATTGTTGTTTATATCTTGATTATGAAATATATGACCGAAATAAAATAGGCTAGTATTGGTTAATTGAGCATTGTGCATTGCACGTGGTATGTCTATCGGATAAACTAATAGTTAGGTATATACAATTGGGGGGAAAATTGGTGTTGATTTTATAATTGGTGGAACTATAATTTACATATGTGGAGTAATGGTTGGTTATATGTCGATTAAGGGATATATGATCCAAATAAAATTGGGTAGTATTGGTTTATTGAACATTCAGCACTGCATTTCGTATATTTAAAAAGATAAACCAATAGATAGGTATTAATAATTGGGGCATAAAATGGTGGGAATTTTATTAATGGGCAAACTGTAATGTTCATCCTTTGCCGAAATGGTTGTTTATATGTTAATTGCGCATTGAGCATTGGTATCTTTTTCGGACAGAGTAATAGATTGGTATTGAAGTATTCATTGAGCATTGCATATTTTTATTTTAAAACTTTGATGACCGTAATATTAATTTATTTTATGGTTAGAAATTAAGCGGGAGAGTTAGGCCAAGGAACATGACAAGAGTAATGACGGGCACACACATGGGTTTTGATACTGATCTTATTGACAATGTAGTCGTGTCAGTTAGAAAGGAAGATGAGCAGGAGGTTCATGACTAACGACTGACAGTTGCTGAAGATTATGGTTGTATGTCAAACAATGGAAATTTGAACCTGAAATTCACAAGGGCGAGATTAGACAAATCGCGTAGACACCCTCAGGTTTCGAAGTTGAGGAAAGTATTGAAGTTTTCGTGCGGTTAAGATTGCATATATGAAATGAAACATTTTTTGCATTAATTTCATTTATTATTACCCGTCCTATGCAGGGAAAAGCCAATCATTAAGGTTGGCGATGTTGTTGCTCGTGTTGATGATTGTATGTCGGTCCTTCTAAGCGAGATGAACCTGCAGGTATATAAAATGAAGTTATATACAAACTTTCTGTTAAAGATTAGTAACAGATATTGAAACTTGATATAACAATGTATTTTTGGTATGTAGTATGTGCAATTATGTTCTACATTGTACACTAAGTCTTGGATGAGCGAGTTTAGGGGTGACAAGAAGCAATGTATGATAACACCCGTACATGAGGTTCGTTTTTTTTGCCTTTTTTACCTTTAATAAACATGATTGATGAAAACAAAATCTTTGTTTCTTGCCATGGTTGATATATATTTATGAAGGTCGTAAATTAACATTTTTATGTTATCTATGTCTATCGATAAGCTTCAATAACGAGAGATCTACGATGAAGACGCTTAACAATATTGTTGAAAGTGATGATTTCAAAATCACTAGTAGAAAATCGTAATGTGGCGTCCCCCTATTGGCGTCGGTTATTCAAGAACTGACGCCAAAAGTGACTTTAGGCATCGGTTGTGATTTAAAACCGACGCTGAAAGTCACTATAATTCGTGCATGCCTTTCTACTAGTGAATGTTTGATAATGTTGGATTGAACGACTTTGTTAAAATTACTTTGGATGACCTTTGGTGCATTATTTTTGGCAGATCTATGTACCGGTATATAGTGGAGTTAAGTGGTGGGGGTTAGGAATATCCATCGAAAGCAAGGAGATATGGATCATTGATATACTCAGATCACACGAGAGTTCAAATATGAAATCAAAAATGGTATAATTCAAATTGGAAATCCTTTATGTCGTGTGCATTTGAACTGCAAAAATAATCATGTAAATTTATAGGTGCGATTTTGTCATCATCTACTTCGACGTCTGGATCTAGGAGCATTGCTGAAATGTCTTACTTCAGTTTGGACTACTCGGGGTTTGGTATCTGATGACAAAGAGGACATGTAATATGCATTCCTAAAAGAGTCATTTTATTAGATATAACATGTTTGACTTCTTATGAGTTTGTATACATGTATGCAGAATTACACCTCATGAGAGTGGAGTGGCAATGATGTCCGGAATGAAATTATGTGCATATGGATATGTTGAGAAAATAGTATTGGTAAGTATTGACTATTTAGTGGCGACAACACATTAAGTCAATCCTTTCACATTATTGAGGTAGAATGACATTGAACACATCATTTTGCAGAGATCAATGCTATTTGAGCGTGAAAGGATATTGACTGAAAATGTTTTCGCACTACAAAATGTCATTGGCGATCAGTTGAAGGAAGAAGTCTCTCAGGTTCGGTTTTACCGTTGATAAACAAACGCCTTTTTAATTCACACCCTTAATTAGGTGTATGTTATGTATGCATGGGTAGGTTCGGTCATTATTAATTATGCAAACATTTTAATTATTTTACTGAATTTGGTATTATTTATTCTTAAATTATGTAACAACATTAACCGCTCGGATCCTCTCTAGTTGTTAATGGAACTGGACGTCCACTTCCATTGCCCAGATAAGAACACGTGGACATACGCCAATTTTGAGGGTTGTGATTGCTTGATTTCATAACCCTCTGCACTTTACCAGTTTGGCCAGATGAACAACCACTATGGCAGGATGGTTCATGAGGCGAACTAATAATTTGGGAAGTTGAACTCTAATAATCTGGGAAGTTCAACCCTCTATTTCCCATAATATAAATTACTGTTGTAGAAAATATTCATTCATGCATGGTTGGTGCACCGGTTAGTAATCACTTGTGGGTACTCGTTGATGAAGATTGGTAGTCCGCTCTGATCCTCTACCATTTATACACTCTCCACGGGTACCCAGGTTGGCCGGATGAACATGAGGGGGACTAAACTGGCTATCGCGACGCTAAAGTCGGTAGTTGGCCGGTTGGTGGCGCCACGAGTGTACACTTAGGCCCTGTGCGATTGGATTGCATTTTTCTGATCTGATTTGATTTGATTTGAATTGAACTGATCTGATTTGATTTGATTTGAATAAACTTGATTTG
>JBBYHQ010000009.1:4224691-4244190 GCA_038382645.1 Spergularia azorica
TGTTTTTTAACAGTTTGGGGAATGGAAACTGAACTTCCTTTTGGTTCCCCTCGAAAACGACCTTCTTTTTTTAAACCCATTGTTAAAGAACTCCACAAACAAATTATCAAATTTACAAAGAAATGGTTTCAATTTTTTAAAATTGTCAAAGAAAAAATAGAATTTTTGATAAAGGTTCCAAATGAAACAACCCAGTTTATTATTAATAGCCTTCTATTAAAAAAATAATAATAATAATATAACGGTAAGTCCAAGTCGAGTATTCGGATTGAGAGAAGAATCCAGTGAAATAAAAAAAGAAAACGATTCTAAAATCAATAATCATATGGTTCTTGAATCATCTATTCAAGCCCGATTTAGTAATTGTACAAATTCTTTCGATTCAATGGCAGAACAAAAAAAGAAAGATCTGGCTAATCGAACAAGTACACTACAAAATCAAATAGAAAAAATTACAAACGAAAAAAAAAAAAGATTCCAAAATAAAAACTCCATTCTTAAGCCTAAGAAAACAAGTGATGGTACTAAAAAAATAGATTCACTCCAAAATATTGGTCAGATATTAAAACGAAGAAATACTCGATTAATTCGCAAATCAAATTATTTTATACAAATTTTTAGGGAAAGGATATCTGTAGATATATTTCTATATATTATTAATATTCCTCGAATTAAGATACAACTTTTTCTTGGATCAAGAAAAAGTTGTAGTGAAAAAGCGATTTACAATAATAGAAAAAATCAAGAAAAGGTTGAAAACTGGAATTCGATCAAGAAAGAGTTTACTCGAGCTATTATGGAATTCTTCAGCACAAGGAGAATGACAAAGCAAGGCAACACCACCATATATAATAACCTTAATCCCGAAGAAAGAAAACCCTGCTACTGTCATGGAATTTAGGCCAATCTCCTGCTGTTCGACCATTTACAAAACTATTAGTAAGATTCTGGCCAACAGGATGCAGGATATTTTACCAGTTCTAATAGGAGAGGAACAAGCAGCGTTTGTCAAAGGGAGATGCATTTTTGATAATGTCATGCTTTCTCAATCTCTGGTTAAAGGTTATAAGCAGAAAAATGTCTCTCCTCGATGTTTAATCAAGGTAGACATTCGAAAAGCTTTCGACTCACTGAGCTGGAGTTTTGTGAAGAGCATGCTCAAAGGGATGAGGTTTGCAGAGTTATATGTGGAGTGGATCCTAGCCTGCATCACCAGCCCTTGGTACTCCCTTAAAATCAATGGAAATTACGAAGGCTTTTTTGCAGGAAAATGTGGTCTAAGGCAAGGAGACCCTCTTTCTCCTTACTTATTCGTTCTCAGTATGGAAATATTGTCGAGAATGCTGAGAAGAATGCCAAATCAAAGAAACTTCTCTCATCATCCGAAATGCGCCATATTGAAGCTCACTCACCTTACTTTTGCAAACGATCTCATGATCTATACAAGAGGAGACTTACCATCAGTTAGGGCTGTGTTAGACTGTCTTACACAGTTTGCTGCAATTTCAGGGCTTGCTGCAAATCCTTCTAAAACGGACATATACTTTGGAGGTGTTTCAAATTCAGTCAAGGCTCTCATTTTGGAGGAGTCAGGATACACATAGGGGCATTTCCCTTTCAGATATCTTGGCATTCCTTTACATGCTAAGAAACTGAACACTGACACTTACCAAGCGATGATGAAGAAGCTTGAGAGTTCAATTCATCATTGGTCCTCACAATTCCTCACTTATGCCGGTAAGATTCAGCTAATCAACTCAGTGATTTTTGGATTGGAGAATTACTGGAGTGCAAGCCTTCTTATTCCTATTGGTATAATGAAGAAATCAGAAGAATGTGCAAGAATTTCTTGTGGGGAATAAGTGAAGGGAGCAGAAAAATGACTTACAAAAGTTGGGAAAGCATCTGTGCTCCAAGGGAGGAAACTGGGATGAGAATTAAAGAGGTTTTGGCATGGAATAAAGCAATGTTGTCCAAATGGATTTGGAAATTAATGAACAATCATGGGAACATATGGATCAGATGGACTAAAGCCTATGTTTTGAAACATAGGAACTGTTGGGAGGCAAATGTCAAGCCTGCAGATGCAGAATGTTGGAGAAGTATAATGAGTGTAAGAGATAGCATCATTCAGGGCTGCAGGAATCAGAAAGAAGCAGAAAACTTGGTTAAGTCCTGGAGCAGGGGAGATAAGTTCTTGGTCTCTAAAGCTTATGACCATTTCAGGAAGAAATATGAGAAGAGGAATTGGACCAAAGCTGCATGGGACAGTGTAGTGACTCCCAAGCACAGCTTTGTCATGGCCTTGGCAGCTCAACGATGTCTGCCAACTTTGGACAATATCAAGAAAAGAGGCATGCCAGTGGTGAATAGATGCATTTTATGTAAAAGAGTAGAGGAGAATCACTCTCATTTGTTTTTCAAATGTGAGTTCTCTAATGCAATTTGGAAAAAAATCCTCAATTGGCTTGGAATCAGCAGTAGAAGCTGGGATTTAGTGAGAGAGTTAAATTGGATAAGCAGAAGAAAGAAGAAGAAGCATTGGACTGCAAAATGGTACAAGAGTAGCATTGCTGCAACAGTTTATCTACTCTGGATCGAGAGGAATGCAAGATTATTTCAGAATGAAGAACATAATCAGGATTGGATAATTAGAAAAATTAAGTACTATACTTGTGTTAGATTATACAATTGGTTTGGGAATAATGTTCCAAGTAATGTATTGGATAGCCTAGCTAGCTAGGAAGTCTCTTAGTTTGTGGTATGCTTTAGTGGGTATTTTTTGTAAGATGCTCTATTTTTCCCTCTATGGAAGAATAAAATTACCATTTCTTACAAAAAAAAAAAAAAAAAAAAGAAAGGGTTGAAAAAACAAATAAAAAAACAAATAAATTTATAAAATCACTTTTTCTTTATTAGTCATATTACTAAGAATTTAACTATTCTTTCGGATTTATTTTTTTTGTCACAAGCCTACGTATTTTATAAATTATCACAAGCCGAAGTTATTAACTTTCACTCCAAGGATGAGTTTCCCTCCAAAATTTCCCTACAAGATAAAGAATTTTTTTTTAATATGATGAGGTGGCGGCTTATTATAAGTAGTGTAGAAAAGATTCACATACACCTAGTGTATGTGTATAATCTTGTGTATAAAAACAAAACAAAACAACTACTCCGTTTCAAGTGTGTAACAACCATAAATTTTCGACCAAATTAAATAGATGAAAACGTAGGATTATTATGCCACAATTAACTAACCAAGTTAATTGCAAGGCTAAAACCGAAATAATAAATCCAAAATGTAAAAGTAAAATAGTACGACAGCGGAAGACTTAGTCAAAGTTTACAAATTCCAATTCCGAAATCCAAATGAAACTAATAAATGTCCAATGATTGTCTAAATGAAAAGACCCCATGAATGCAGGCGTTTGCAAGCTCAACATATCACCATCAAACACACCTGTCAACTGCGCCATCAGAAATGACACAGGCCCCAGAATAGGGTAGGGACAAACCCAAACAAAAGAACGTCAGCAAATTGGCTGAGTAAGAACTCAAAGCAAAACAAGGGAAAAATAAGATACGTGCCTTTGAGGCGCGTAGCTGAACAAGCAACGCCTACAATCAAAGGATTAGCCAACATGATTAGAGAGAGATAAGAACCAAAAATCATAATACGAATTTCAGAGAGAAGAATCAAGTATACATGAATGGGCACTCCGTATCAGTAACCCATCTTTGGTAAGGGTCCTACCCCTAACCAGGAACAACTCTAAAGGCCAACCCAAACCACCCTAAGAGAACCCGAGTGTGCACACCCCTCACATGAGGGCCAGTAGGATGTAACCGGTCAAGGAGGAGGTTCTAATAGGTAACTGGTAGCTAATCCAGTTAAGAGTTACCTTGATCAGAGGTATAGTAAATCATTCGTAAACGAGCACCCCCGGAGGAGTTAACACGTAACTCTAGAGTGTTTATAGAAGGAAATCCCATTAACCATAACCCATGTTTAAACCATGATTAGATATTTTAGTTGGGTGTATAACCAATTCCCAACCAAACAAAAGATAGCGTGATCAATCGATAGAAGTATAAAAAACAATATAAATGAAACAAGAATTGATCACATTAGAAGACGATAAAATATGCTCAAGCTCAAGAGTTGGCGTCCTTACCTTGTACGCTAAACTTCCCTCAATTATTTCTCCCAAAATCGTCGGACTGAACCTCTCTAAACCCGCAAGCTATTTAACATTAGACGATAACCCAAGTTAACGAAA
Source organism: Spergularia azorica (assembly GCA_038382645.1). NCBI lineage: Eukaryota > Viridiplantae > Streptophyta > Magnoliopsida > Caryophyllales > Caryophyllaceae > Spergularia > Spergularia azorica. The sequence goes on from JBBYHQ010000009.1 coordinate 4,228,975, forward strand.
CGAACCTACAAATCAAATCCTAAATTATTATCAAGTACTCTTTCTAATCACAACCCCGAACAACCAATGTACTACCAAATTATTAACAAAGAATTCCCACATAATTAACATTATAAAGTTCTCAATAATCTACAATACTATTATACCCAAATAATTACTATGGTAAAACATATAATACCCAACTAATAATCTCACTTTTACCACACAAAACAATTACAAAACCGAGCCACCACTCTAATGTCACTCGCGGCCATTATGCACAATACTACAACCACGACATCAACCACGACTCTTGCACAAAGCCAACACAAACCACTCACGGCCAGCCTAGCCGAGATCACTCCGGCAGCCTAACAATAACACCAAACACCACACTATGACCACACACTACACAACAACAACGTTAACACAACCAACGACTACGACATCAACAACCCCACATCGACACCATCAACAACGACACTCAAAACAGAGCATTCTCGCTCCCATCTTACCCCACGACAACACAACGACATCAACGACAACACCACGCAAAACAACGACAGCTGTGATAATGCTAGTACAATGCCAGTAAAAGCTAACACACGAAATCAACACCAATGAATAACTGGCCCAACAACAAAACCACCTTAACAACAACGCAAAACCCACGAAAAACAACGAAACCCAACTCAAATTATTCATTAAAACAAATTAAAATCTTCTAAAAACCATGATAGACAATAGAACTAGGATTAAAACCAATAAAATCGTAATAAACCCAAGTAAATCGAGAAAATACGAAACAACGATGTCGGGACAACTTTAATAAAGCTTTGAGAAACTCATACCGTTGTGTAGAGGAGAGAAAAAGAGGAACAACGGTACTAGTTTCGTCCAAAACCGGGTCGAGGACAAGCGTCGGTAAGCAAGCGAAAGTGACGGCGAAGTGTCGCAAAGAAAACCAATGAAGACGATGAAGGTGATAGGAAGGTGACGCAGTGATGATGTAGGGTTTTGGTATTAGTAGGTTAGGAATAAACAAGGGCAAAACGGTCATTTTGTATTTAGGAATTTTAAAAGAATTTTGGTTTAAATTAGTTTAAGATAGTTTTTATACAAAACCAAATAAAATCTCATATAATTTCTAAAAATTCTTTTAGCAACTTATGAAAATTAATCCAAAATAAGTATAATTAGTAACACCCGACTTAAATAAATTTTCAAAATATACGGGGTGTTACAAAGTGCATTTCGGGTCAATTCAATTTCATGTGCATTTCCGGTTCGAATTGGAAACATGGATATTTTTTTAGGTTGGTTCTGAGGTGGTTTTTCGAGTCGGATCAGATTTTGACAAATGTTGCAATTTCCAACGTTATGCCCTAAGGGGTCGTTTGGATTGAGGGAATAGGAGGGGGGATGAGATTATTATTCCCAATTAGGTATATTCCCTTGTTTGGAAAATGGGATAAGGAGATGGGAATTGGGTGATAGGGATTTCTTATCCCTCCAATCTAATACCTACTCGTTTGGCAAGTGGGATAAGATAAGAGGGATAAGAAGGTGGGATTAGGGAGGGATAAGAGGGTGAGATAAGAGATTTTTAATCCCATCCCTTGTTTGGTAACACGAAGGGATTAGAGGTTGGGGATGAGAGAAAATGTATCAGTTAGTTGTAATAGCACAATTTTACCCTATAATAATAAAAGCTTTATTTCTCACTTAATAGTGGGATATGTGTCATTTTCATTGAATTTTATCCCACTTCCTAATACCTGCCCCCCTAGGTATTATTTTGGTAGGATAAATTATCCCATAATCTCTATCCCACTACCTAATCCCCCTTGCCAAACATAGGAATATAGACTATTGGGATTATTTTTCTTATCACACCTTCTTATCCCACAAAACAAACAACCCCAGAGGGGGCATGTATTAGACTTGAGAATTCATTTAATAAAGAAAAAGACTTAATTGCCCCCTTAAAAAATTATATAAGAAAATTTTAATATTAAATAGGGGTATATTCGTAAAGTTCATATATATCCCCCATATCTCACCCCTATTCGCATGTTAATCCAAACAAGGGAATTATATTATCTCACTCAATTCCCTACCTTCAATCCACACCTCTTATCCCACCCTTTAATCTCCCAATTCTCATCCCTCAATCCAAACTAAGGGGTCGTTTGGATTGCGGGATGAGAATTAGGGGGATAAGAGGTGGAAATAGGGGATGGATAAAGAGGTGGGAATTGGGGAAATAATCTCACTCCCTTGTTTGGATAAAACTGGGATCAGAGGATGGGAGTTAAGATGAAAATTGTTAAAAAGTTCTTATTTTACAATTTTGTCCTTTAATAATTAACCCTCTATCTCTCATTTTATTAATGACAATTGTGTCATTTTATGCTAAAGTTATCTCTCTTCCTTATACCACCCCCTCCTAGGTAATAAAATGATGGTAATAAAATTCTCACATCTCTTATTTTCAAGTCTAAGGCCCCGTTTGATTGGACTGCATCTTTCTGAACTGATCTGAATGATTCTGATCTAATCTGATCTGATTTGAATGGCTCTTAACTGATCTGATCTTATTTGAATGTGTTGAAATTTTGATTGAATTTCAACAAATTAGTATCAGTTATGAACCAAATATATTGATAGAAATTTGAACATTTCTGATCTGATATGAATGATTCTGAACTGATCTGATCTGAATGATTCTGAACTGATCTGAATACTACTGCAAATAAGTCATATCAAACATGGCCTTTGTATTAATGACTTATTTGCAATAGTATTCAGATCAGTTCAGAATCATTCAGGTCAGATCAGATCAGTTCAGAATCATGCGGATCAGATCAGAGTCATTCAAATCAGATCAGATTAGATCAGAAATATTCAAATTACTATCAATGTATTTGGTCCATAACGGATACTAATTCGTTGAAATTCAATCAAAATTTCAACACATTCAGATCAGATCAGATCAGTTCAGAGTCATTCAGATCAGTTCAGAATCATTCAAATCAGATCAGATCAGATCAGAATCATTCACACTCACCAAACATGTGAATAATTTACAAGTGGGAATTATAATCTCATCTCAGCTCCTATTCGCACAATCCAAACGAGCCGGAAGTCTAAGACAAACGGCAAAGCATACAATACAACGGAGTAATATTTACCCCATCAGTGAAACATTTAACTGCAATTACACTTTAACTCCCCTCTTTTCACTTTCACCTTATCCCCCTCCGTCCTCCACCACTGCAGCCTCCGCACAGTCGAAGTCAGCCAACCCTACGTAGGGCCCCCCCATTCCAAAACCCCTTATTTTTGGCACATTGCGATTGCAGCAGGTTTGTGTTCTACTCCCTTATTTTTCTTATTTTAATTTGTTTCATTTACTTAATCTTTTGCCATTTTAATTGCATTCCGAAATTTGATTGCTTTAGAAATTTTGAACAAATTGGTTAGTGAATTTAATCACTTAATTGGGGTTTGTGTGAATTTTTAATTTTGTTTATTATTTGGAGTGAGTAGTTAGAGTTTATAAGTAATACCAATTTGTTCAAAATTGTTGTGAATTTTTATTCAAGTGTTATTATTGTTCATATTGAAGCAATTCATATTTAAATTTTCTGAGTCTTTAAATCTTATGTAAAGTGTGAATTATTCGAGCTGTTGGCTGAGTTTTGGTGGATTACTCGAAAATCGACTGAGTGAGATGCTACTGACACTGTCAGCTTGATAGTGTATAGGATTATTGGTATCGCTCTTGTTCCTCGTAGGGACGGTAAGAGTGTAGGATACTTGCTGTTGTATATAATGTTATAAGCCGAGATTGTCGATAACTAACACTTTTGGTTGAGAGTGTTTGTACAATGTGTAGAGTCTCGTGGAGTTTAGGCTGTAAATGAGCGATTCTAATTTGATTTCATGGACTGTGTTGGCTTGATTTTATCGATTGGAAGGAAGGAAATGCGTTGCGTTTAAGAAGAGAAAGAGAACCTTCATTAGTCTTGTAGGTTTCCCAGTGGCATTTCTCTTCGATGCAATGCTTATACTTCACAGTTCACACAAAAGAAACTTGTTTTTTCGACACTAAGAGAGCCTATGTTCCAACCCCTAGATAACTCTTCTTCGAGATGAAATGAGATACTATAGTTTAGAGTTTCTCAAGTATAAAACTGTAGGTAGGGTGAGTTCTCCATCAACCGTTCTTGATGAGGATCTCATATTCTGTTGCAGAACTTAACTTGGTTTTTTTTGGGGGGGAAGGGGGGGATTGAATGAAAATAACCCAACGATTGCTACTAATTGAAGTAGTCTAAAACCCATATTACATGAAAATATCCCAACGTTGAGTTATTTCGTTAAATTTGACTCTTTGTCTTCAATTTTCCATGTTACACATACTTAAACTATATTGTAGGTTTCCTCGTTCACATTCTATAATGGCTCATTTTATTCATTTCAAAGGGGCATTTTTGTAACTTAAATGTATTTAACCATAATGGTTACGTGAGACTGGAAAGTTGACAATTATATCTGAACGGTAACTGAATTAGTTTCACGGAATTGAGCTAAATTTTATGTGCCATTTCAGACTCAAGTGGCTGGTAGTTATGTTGTTAAAATTTTCAGAAAGTCGATACATGTGATATCAAATTTCTTTCCTTTTTGGTATCCCACCTCCCCTCTCCATACGAGGCCACATGGGTTCCTGAATTGTGTTTAAATGACAGGATCACAAATGTGTTTCTATTTCATGGCAAGTTAGCCTTCCTATGTGTCGCATTTGAAGTAAGTGGTTTAATCTGGGACTGAGTTGGAGAAGAAGAAGTAGATGAAAGACAAAGAAAAACAATTTGGATCAAGATGATGTTGTGAGAATAGATTCTAAGTTTCTTGGTTATGGTCTTATAAAAAGATTTGGCTTTGATAATCTAGTCATGGGTAAAGAGGAGACTCAATCCAATATGGAGGTTGAGCAAAGAGGGGACTGGCAAGAAGAGGAGGTAGAGGAGGCTGTGGATGAAGTAGACGTAGGAGCAGTAGAAGGAAAAGACGAAGATGATGATGACAAGGACGATGGCGAAAGAGTCGATGGTCATTATTATAGAGGACTTGGTGATTGTGATAATTATGGTGATAGTGATGACGATGATGACAATGATTGTGATGATGATGATAATGAGGATGGTGATGATGATGATGATAATTATAACGATGACGATGACTATGACTATGATGACAGTGATAACTATGACGATGATGATCATCATCATCATGATGGTGATGGTGATGATGATGATGATGATGATGATGATGATGATGTTGACGATGATGAAGAAGAAGATGATGACTACAGATTTCGTGATAACTGTTTCTGGAGACCAATGAAAAAGAAAAAACTGAAAGATCTCCCTGATCGAATTAGCAAAATGCAAGATTCAGTTATCACACGCATTCTGTCCTTTATGTCTACTAAGGATGCAGTAAGAACTAGTGTCTTGGCCAAGCGATGGCGCTACAGCTGGACCTCAATATTCTCTCTCATATATCTTCATGACAACAGTAAGGGATCTCTACAAGAATTTACGGCCTTCATCAACAGAACAATGGTTCTTAATAATTCTTCGGTCATCTACAAGTTTGTCCTTAAATCACTTTACGATGGTTATATGGAGCCTTCAGTTACGTGTTGGGTACAGGCTGCCCTTTCTAAGCAAGTTGATCATCTTACCTTGAAGTTTAGAAACACAAGTCCTCCTTATTTCGTACTGCCGCAGAGCATATACGAGTGCAATTCTCTGACAGTATTGAGTATATCTCATTGCTGCATTGCTCCTACTCAGTCGTCCTTCTTCTGGAGAGCACTCATTCATCTACGTATATCATGTGCCGAATTGAGTAATAATCTTCTCCAGGAGCTTCTTGCTGGCAGTCCTCTCTTAGAGTCCCTAAAGCTGAAGAACTGTAGGGTGTTTGATAACATTGATATTAACTCTGGAAGGTTGAAGAGGATGGTAATAAATGGCTATGGAAGCTGTCGTTGTAATTATAGGGAAACGAAAGATGATGGTTTGTTGGTGATCAATGCCCCTAATCTTCTGTTTTTGGAAATTAAAGGTTATATGAACGGTAAGAGGTGTAGGCTAAAAAATGTTTCGTCTTTGGCTCATGCTAAGCTTACGTTTTGGCTGGGATGCCGGGAATATGAGGGTAGAGTCCAAGATTGCCAAAACATGGTATGGGATCTTATGGAAAAAGTTAGTTTTGCAGAGAATTTTACTGTGGGAAGTTGGTTGATTCAGGTTAGTCTATATTCGAACTTAATCCGAGACCAGGGAAATCGTACTTCTTGTTCTTATATTACTAGCACCACTTACCATAATATGACGTGTACTCACAATTGTCAATATCTAATATCAAATGTATGTATTGTGGTACTGCTCGCAAGATTTTTCTTTTATTTGATTCCTGATGTCGATAATTTTTATTTTCTATGGAGTGGGTATCATAGGAATGCCTGTTACACTATTGTTAGTGTGTTCGACGGATCTTATAGAAAAACTTCATTTTACTCCCACGGCTTGATTGATAATGCTCTTCTGGATACTAGGTTTTGTCAACATGTGAATTGAAGCATTTACCCATCTTCAGTTCAATTCGGAAGCGTTTGGTCATGGAGACATACCTATGTGGACAGGATCTTCCGGGCATTGATGCTTTATTGCAAACCTCTCCCGTGATAGAGCAACTGATTATCGATGTTTCGCCTTCTCACGTACAGGTTTGATTACCTTGAGCTATGCCCCATATATATTACAAACTATATTCTGCTTGAGCTTCCTGCCTTCACTCAACCCACTATGCTACAGGGTGATGATTCGTTACTAGTTTACTACATGACTTTATATGATATTTTGTTAAGGGAATGTTCCTTGATATGTATTAAATGCATGTATGGTTTATGTACTGAAGCTCTAAGTAAGTGTCTCTTCTTTTTATATAATTAAGTTTAGCACCTAGGCTTTTATGTCTAGCCCCTATTTAGTGTGTTTTACTTGTGATTGGTTGAATAATCAGAAGTGGTCATGGTATCTTGATATTTTCGTCATTAGTGACTACTTTTTCCCTTCAAATGATATCCTTAACTTGATGTCTGGAAGCTGTTCGTATTGTCTCTTTCCTATTCTTAATGCTAATGGAAACCTGGTTTTCAAATGAAACTCATGGCCTTTGGATTCAATCATGTAGGTAACTGATTTTGAAGAGCTACGCAATATCAACAGCACGAACTACTGGAATACTCAGAGGATGGTTGTCTCCCATTGTTTAAAGACTATTAAGATTTTGGGCTTTTCGAAACCTGTGATTGAATTAGTAAAGTTTCTGCTAGAAAATGCAAAGGCTTTGGAGCATATGATATTTTTTAAAAGCAGTGATTTTCCAAATAGACGGCGGTGTTATTTTGGTCAAGAAGGATATTCCTTTAAAATAATTCAGAACTTGTTGAGGTTCAAGCGAGCCTCACCTCAAGCTGAAATTATACTCCGAGCTGCTCCACTCACTTCAAGCAACCAGTGTGACCAGTCTGATGGGGTGATTACTACACATTCAACTTTAGGTGGGAAATGCGGTAATGGGGCAACTATCCAAAAGAGATTGATGCTTGGACGGAGTTCAGTTTTATCCAAAGAAGCTGGAAAAAAACCAGAACAAGACTACATCAGTGACTTGCCAGATGCAATACTGCTTCACATCTTAAAACTCCTCCCACTCAAAGATGTCATGTCCACAGGTTTACTTTCAAAAAGGTGGAAAAGTCTTTGGGCTTCAGTTCCCACCCTCAGTTTTCACTTCGAACTGTCTACTTTCAGAAACAAAGATCACTTCACTTCCTTTGTTGATAAGATTTTGAGCCTCTACAACTCCCCTGTTATCCAGAGGTTTTCCCTCACTCGTTTTGACTGGGAAGAGAATAAGCAAAAAGTTGATTCATGGGTGTGTTTTGCTGTTAATCGCCGGGTCAAACAGCTTGATTTGTTCTTCGATTCGGCACGCTACAGCGTGTGTTGGCTCTATGACGACATTCGCAAGTATGACTATGATCTTCCTAGTTTCCTGTACTCTAATGATAAGATTGAAATTTTGAACATATTAACTGGATTTCTTTGAAAAAGTTGAAAGTTTCTAAGGCTACTTTGAATGATGCTTTTGGCAAAAGTATTGGCGGGCTGTCCTGTATTAGAGAGGTTAGAGTTGGTGGAATGTTGTGGGTTTCAAAATCTGGACATATTGAATAAGGGTATAAAGGAACTTGTTATTGCTGGGGATTTACGATCCGGGGAGAAATGCAGGATGCTAAGAATTTCGGCCCCTTATATAAAGTCACTTGTTATCACTGGTACCTTGGGTTACAAGAAGCTTCAAACAATGAATTTGTCATCTTTGGTGGAGGCATGTCTAGATTTTACTTTCTACCCGGATGATAGTAGGCAGAGCTTCTTTGAGGAACGGAAAACTATGGTAACAGACATCTTAACCAGTGTCTGCCATGTTGAGAAACTGACCTTGCGAACATGGTGTCGTCAGGTAAATCAAAATTTCTATTTCTTGTTTAGGATTTCTGAAAAGGGGTTCTACCAGACCAAGTGGTCATTAGAGTAGTCCCAGAATAGTCCCTCATATGGAAACTCATCCCATGCTTTAAGTTAGCTTTTGGCTGAATTAGTTCTAATGCATGCAGTAGTTTTGGCAAGGCTACATGATAAAACAGTTTAGTAATCTCAGTAGTAACTTCACTAACTCCTGCCAGGATATGGCATTAGGATGGCAATGCCAATTCCCTTCTTATACTGTGCCTTTTACTGCGGGGAAATCCAACTTTGTATATAATAAATCGATAAGGAACTGAACCTTTTTGTTATTTGATGGAAAGTCAAGTAGCTTTTCCTGCTGCATAATATGCATTTTGGTTGGACGCTCATATTCCCTCTGTAGCTCAGTTCTTATTCTATTCTAATAATTATTGGGTCTATGATTGAAAATTTACTGTTAGTTTCCTCAAGTTTGTTTATGTTCATAGACGACTTTAACATTTGTTCTTTTGTTTGAAGGTGTTTTTATCAAACATCGGCAATTCAGTGCCTTCTCCATTTTCAGTTTGTAAGAGTCTGATTCTCAAGGCAACGAACAAGAAAAACTGGTGTGATTGGGAGATAGTGGGCATTCTTCATTGTTGCCCTGCGCTGGAAACCCTGACAATTGATATGTCTGCTTATTTTGATGTATGGCTCTAATCCCTTTCTGTACACCTAATTATGATCGAATGTTTTCCTATTTGTTGCAGTGTTTAGTAACTTACATGTTATGATTATTTAAGTTTGAAGTATAATGCTTTCTAGGGCAAATCTAGACTCTGGATAGATATTTAAAGTAGACATGCATTACTGCTCACAGTAGTTAGGCGAGAAATAGGACGTAATCCTAAAATGTTTTGGGCTGGAGGCTGCAGCTTAATTAAAAAAAAACACCTCACATGAGGCGCCAGCTGCCCAGCCATAATGCCTCTGTGCGAGGCCAGCAACTTCTCGCAGCGCCTCGCTGATAGTGAGGCCCTGTGAGGCTATACCCAAGGCGTTCAACTATGCAATTTCCATATTTTTTTATCTACTTTTCTTGTATGCTTACCTCTGCCCTTAATCCTTAGTTTTTACTGCTTTTCATAACGACTCTCTTTTAAACCAGTATGGGGTAATCTTTTGCAAAACATTATGTGGAAAATGGAAATTTGTTTGAAAAAGGAGACCGCCTCGCTTCCACGAGGGGCATGCATTTTCTCGGCTGTCACCGGCCCACATCGCTTTGGTTGGCCTCCCCCTTTCAAACTAAGGGCTCCACAGAATATTGGGTGGTATGATGCAGATTTCAGATGAATAGCTGATAGAAAAGAGGAATCTTGACTGATGTTTTGTCCAATATCATGAAGATACCATGTCATTGGTCTTGATTGTTAATACAATTCAAATCAGATACATTGGGTCCTGGAGGTGGGGGTTTTAGAAAGGTCTTTCATAACAGTAATCATCAGTACTTCTGAAATCCTTCCCTGGAACCTAGTCCATGATATCTTGCTTCTTTGTTCAATCTATCAATGAAAGACATTTTTCACGTTAACCTGTCTCACTCGCTCTTAATATGCCTTGTTCTCCGGCAATTTCATAGAAGCCTTACGTAGGTTTGTGTATGTTTGCTTCAAGAAGTTCTGATTTGTGAAGAGTTCCCCTTCTAATATTTTTCTCTTAATTTGTCTTTGTTAGTTCGTACAACTACTTCTTTATGGGTTTGGACACCGATACCGTTCACCGGATTATGACAACATCGATTGTCTGAAGCACCACCTGGAGAGAGTGGAGATTTATGGAATGCTTCCTGATCTCAAGAGATATGATTTTTTTAACTTTATTCGGGAGTTATTGAAAGAGGCAAAAGTTCTGAAGAAGCTTTCTGTTATCAAGACAAGGCTATGGAAAGATTACATGTGCAGCAGCCCCCCTGTAGTTGGGGTAAATGATCTTTTTGATCTGGGTTCGAAATTACTGAGCACCAAGCGATCCTCCCCGCTAGCTGAGATTGAGCTCTCTTCTAAAGATGGTCTCTGATCTGTCCCTGTAGTGCGAAGCTTTTGTGGTAGTCTCATTTTAGGCATGTTTATTCCCCAACCTACGAGGCACCACGTATATTGCTGACAATCTAAGCCTTTGATTTTCCCTTTTGTTCCGGAAAGAAAACGCGTTATCATTTGATCTTGTGCGCAATTCTAATTCATGGAAAGTTTGTTAGTGTACCATAGAGTTTGTTAGTGTACCATAGAATCCATTGTGCCGAGCACCTGTTCGTGATAAAGTCTACATTGAATTACACTCGGTAGCAACGTGTGCTGCAGCAGGAACAAAGGCTAAAACTTCTATATATACCTCAGGTTGCTAATGGCAGGTTTGCTGCACAGTTTTTGCGTGGAACTGTCAATTTTGGGAATTCATATTTGAGAGCTAATAGGGAATCAGTTTGAAAGAAAAAGTCTGGCCCTAAGATGTTAACCTGGAATGTTGCCCATCAGATCTGTTGTGGTTATGATTTATGATTTATGATCCATTATCATATCATTCTCGAATAGTTAATTTTCGCATTTAAATCAACTAAAACCCAGAGAACTCGTGGTTCATGCTGTTTCTTATTGCAGTTCTGCTCCTCACTTAAACCCACTCAAATCTGTTTGTTTTCGCACCTTAATGCTGCATGTGCTTTCTGGACATATTTCATCTTCTGTGCCTTGGATTTGCATTTGTATTTGCATACTATTGCCATTCCTGTTCTCTCCATACTTTGTTGATATACACAGGTTCCTGGTTACATCAGTACAATTTTGTTGTCAACAGTCAACACTGCTACCAGCCTACCACCGGCTTAAGTGTTGCCAATGTCCCTACTTAGGAACGCGAGAGACATAACATGGTGTGGAACAGTTCATCCATGGCGACAACAACAGCCTAACACTGTCTTGATACGAGAGTCGAAAGTCATTACAGGTTAGCATTTGAGATGTTTTAATTTGATGTACTTTGTCTAGACCCAGACCCAGCTCCCCATCAATTTCATAAAAGTAAAACATAGCAGAATAAGGTAAGCTTCACTATTATTAGCAAAATGCATGGTAATTGCTAGTTGGTACTCCTTAGCTAACATAAAGTTCAGGTTGCGCATACTGCTACATACAGATTAGGGTAGTTACGACTTTATGAAGCTTCTAAGAGAAGGTTGTATGGACATATAAACATGGTGCCACCCATTCTGGGTTGGGTGCTCCATATCCCAGAAAAATGCCGACTTTAGGTTGTCGCATATGGTGTACTTGGCTACACCCCCCTCTACGTCCCCACACTGATAATCATCATTTTTGGTACCTTCACAGCATGGCTTCAATAATGGATTTACGTCGTCCTCTGTATTCCCTGCATTCACAGGAACAATTCAGCTTCTTTACGGTAGTATAAAGAACGAAGTATGCCTAAGCTAGAATGTGCTTATTGTGCAACAGAATTGATAGCGGTCACTTGTTCCCACCGTTGTAGGATAAAATTACTAAACGGAATCATTAGAGTTACCTTGCGGAATTTGTTTGAGCTGCAATGCTGATAGGAACGCGTTGTAGAGGTCAAGAACAACAAATCTGAGACTACCATTACTTTGATTGCTGAATCTCTTTAAACCTTGTTGCAGCAGCTGATTGTGATTCATGGCTACTTCATTAAAACTTTGGGTGCAATTATTGTATCCGAAAGCAAATGTGCTAACCGGTGGGCATCCCATTGGTTCGAGAGCTGTAACAGCTATTTTCTGTACGCCGAGACTGTGGATGCGCTCAACGTTCTTCACCAGTTGTTTCACAACAGTCTTTGTGAATTCGGGTAAACTCTGTTTTCATTCAAGAACAAAGTGTTCTATGTCAGGCATTGTTATGCGGAAGGGTACAGGCACGAAAACAGGTAAATTTACGTGAAATCAAGGACTGACTGACCATATTGGTTACGCTTCTGAGGTAGTTAGAGTAATCGTTACCCCCAAGAGAGACGAGGGCAATAGAAGATTGAAGGTCAAGATTGGTGTAGACTTTGTCCTTGTTGATGAGACGATCAATGATGTCGATTTGTGAAGTCATGTTAGGTTGCGTAATTTGAGTGCTGAACACTCCTGTTCCTCCATATGCAAAGTTCATACCAAATCTCTGCCTATTTGCCTTCCTTGTAGCGTTCATTAGCTTCCATTGTTCATATGGTATCGGAGACTTTATGTGCAGATATGATGCTGCAATTCTCACCAAATATAGACACATTATAAGGTGGATGAACCAATTACAAGAATTGCTAGTAACAAGCTTAATATTTGATTTAACCAAGTGTTGATTCATCACTAATCGACTTAAAATCTAATTAAGCCTAAAATATACATTTTAACTAAGTTTGTGATAATGCGAGGAATGTAAGTTTGTTTAACAGGTAAAGTTATTGAGTCATGATAAGCATAACGTGGGTTTAACATCGGCACGGACACGACATTTACAATAACGTCTCTGAGTATGTAATTAACTTCAGAAAGTAATCACGTAAAAGAAAAGTTGATTCTAACGGAAAGAAAAAAAAAAAGATGGTAGTCAGGTGAGTGGGGTGTCAAGGAAACGTGTTTATCACTAATGCGGTCAAGTTTGTGCCGTTTTATGTTGAATTGAATGGCAGTTAACTTCTCGAGAATTCTTCAGCTTCAATTAAAAGCAACTTAAAAAACAGAACAAAGCTAAAGATGAGAGAGTGGCGTTACCAATATAATCCGTGAGAATTCGACCATCCGAGAACCGACCGGTCGGTTTACCAGGATACGAGCGACCGTAGGGCGTTTTCCAACAGCTGGCCTCTTTGTTCCAATTCCCTGTGTCAGCATAAGAATCCCCGAACACGAATAGCTTCGTTTTGTCACCACCGTTCTTTTCTTCCACCAACTCTGTTATTTAACCATGATAAGTAACCAAACACGAACTATACAGTAAATAATTACTTCAATTGGTATCTACATTAACATCGGTGTCACCACAAATTGTTGCAACCAAGTTAGACTAACACAACTATCACGCATATTCAAATTAATGTAAAGAATTCAATGAAATCGAGAGAGTACGTAAATACAAGGATAGTGAATCAAACCTGCTGAAGAAATGGACAACAAGTGAGAAAGAAGTAAGAGAGTCAGGAAAAGCCAAGTCATCGCCATTCTTTGTCTTCTGGAGGGAAATGTAATGTAATGACTTTGTATATATATACGTACGTAAGGGGAATAGGGGTATTATTATATAGTGCAAAAATCATGCAACAAAAGTAGATTTTGATTCATTTAATTTGGATCTAAAGTTACGAAGTGAATAATGTTGGTGGGTGATGTTTATAAACTGACTAATAAAGGAGGAAATATCCAGGATTTCATTAATTTCTAGATTTCTGGTACTAGGGGAAAGAATTCTAATATTTATTAGGTGGGAAAAGTTATGAATCAAGCTGTCTCTCTCTGTATATACTACTCCACAGTCACACGAACAGAAACTGGAATTAATAAGAATTCGAGACGTAAAGTTGGTTTGTGTGAGTGTCAATTTGTCAACTGATGATAAGTGTATCATGTCATGATATTTAAAAAAGCAAAAGAAGTTTTATCATGCATCAAGCCTTAAATTAAACTCCTTAGTAAGTGGATGTACTCTACAATGCTCCGTAGAATATTCAGAAAAACGGTGCAACCAAATAAACAATGTGGTTTGAATTGAAGGACTCCTCTCCCAAAGACGATCTTAGTCTCGTAAAGAGATTGTTCACAAAAAAAAGGGGTAAATATTACGGAATGTGTTCATGTAAAGTTTAATAGAGATTAGAATTCATTAAACAAAAATGAATAAGAGCTTGTTTGGTATTGTACTTAGTTTTCAGTTGTTTGGTGATTTCAAAAGCCAAGTTACCTTGGAGAAAGAAAAAATAGTTTTTAGTTTTTAGATGCCGGATTTCATCTATATATTTTACTAAAAACGTCCTCATTGACACATGTCGCGATTCTAGGCTTTATCGCCAAGTGTCAATGCGAATTTCCACATGGCGAGCTCACAAGAAACGTCGCCACATAAGCGTGCCACATGGCGAGCTCACAAGGAACGTCGCCACATAAGCGTGCCACATATCAACACGGTTTTCCAAATAAGCTTGCCAAGTCATCAAAGTGTGACACGTCAATATTTAGTGTCCAGTAGTTTAGCAAAAAGACAATAGTAAGGCTTGAACCTATAATCTCTTGGCTTTTGTAAACACAAGTCTACCATTGTGCCACAACAACCTATTTGTTACTTTTTTTCTTTTTTTAAAAACATAAAGGTGAAGTAAAAGATAGTAACAGATATGTAGAGAATATTATTTATGGACATTCATTTATTATATTTTTTTAAAATGTAAAATACAGTCATTTCTTATGTATCACCTTAATTATCTACCTCTTCAAAGTGTGAAATTGATCAAAATATATATTTGAGCTAATCTATTTTTCTAAACGCAATTTATTCATTATTTTTTCTCAATATAAAACTATGATACTCATGGATCATATCAGAATATCAATAATACGACAACT
>JBBYHQ010000009.1:4255584-4294525 GCA_038382645.1 Spergularia azorica
ACCCGTCGATTAGAAATTTCAACCTAGAAAATCATTAAACACTAGTATAATGTCTATAAATGAAATTAAGAAAAAAAATCATATTCGATTGATCACGTTGTATACAAACCTTGTGTTTTCGGATCTTCTAATCTTTTACGCTTTAATGGAATCTTCACATAATTGGATTTTTTCCCATCACAATCCAATTGTATGGTTGAATTAAGCAAATTGGTGAGCTTTTGGGTAATAATAAAAATGGAAGAAGAAGGAACACAGAAACGTATAAAGTGAGGAGAGAGAAAAATAAAGTAGTTGAGGGAAGGAGAAAGAGCGTATATCCTGGAAAAAATCTAGAGATTTGAATATTTTTTTTTGATTTATTATTATCAAAAAAACTATTTTCTATATGGTATTACAATATTATAGAAAATGGGTTATAGGATCCGTCTCACACTAAATTATTGTGAGACGGTCTCACAGGAGACCCACCGATTTTTGAAAAGTCAAGTATGATTTTGGTAGAGATATGTCGACAAGTTTAAAACTTTTGTGAAAAATGATATAAAATAACAAAAAAAAAAAGTATTCGTAAGTAATTTAGTGAGATTTGTAGACATCTTAACTAACCAACATTTAATCAATTTTTTTTGAGATTAAGTAATTAATAAAAAGAATATGAAAAGTGTCGTGTTAATTAATTATCATGATTTATTTATTTATTTTCAAATTAACAAATTAAAATATAAGAATAGTCGATTATGGTGAAGTGTCTTGTGCAACGGCGTCGGGAGGTGAAGAAATGCACAGAGAGTGTGTAAGATATGTTAAACTCTCACATAAAATTTGAGGCATTACAGGAGCCATAAAAAAGTTTGCTGAACGTGATTCAAGCTCACTAATGCAGCAAGTTCATTTACTTTAGAAATTGTATTATAGTTATATCTTTTTTTTTGTTTGAAAAATAGAGGAAAAAGCGTGAGGACTTGAAGAGTGATGTTGCGATGGGAGGTTCGGCCGGTGACAAGATAGAAGAGACATCTAGTGGGAGGTCGAATACCGGTGGGATATAAGGGGGAGGACAGCGTGTCTACGAGTTCCGACGACAACTCCGACGTGTTTACAGTGTACCATGGGAAAAGTTCGGTGAGAAAATATGCCAGAAGAAAACTCTCTATTCTAAATCAAATTATTATATTTAGGAAAATTTGCTAGACCACACCTTATAAAACCAGTTTTTTGCGAGATCGCACCTTTTATGTTTAATTTTGCGAAACTGCACCTTTTAAGTCTATTTTATTTGCGAAGCTACACCTTTTCTTATTACCGGCCAATTTTAACCACTCTCCGGCGTTGACCCGACGTTGACTTTACCTTTACTCTTTCCCTCCAATTTTTCCCGCTTCCCCCCCCCCAAAACCCCTAAATTAGTTCTACTGTAAGTCTGTAACCCATCAAAAATTTAAAAAAAAAAAAAAAATCTCGCTTTCCTTTCTCTTTTCGTTCACTGATATCTCTGCTCTCCCTTCTCCGTCGCCATCAATTCGCCACCATTAATGCACAGCAAGGTAAGTCTACCCTATTAGTATTATTTCTTCTGGAATTCTCTCTCTCATCCCTAACATTCATTGATTCAAGATCTGAAAATGTCAAGTTTTAATTCTCCCACTTTCACCATTATCAACTCCAAATACTATTGTGGTGTCCCATCTTACCTCAAAAACAATCAAGATCGAGCAATATATACGTGCTGTCAATAGTAGAACTGCGGCCTGTTAATCTCTTTGTATATGTAGTTCGTGGCATTCTTTTCCGATTTAATTATTGATGTTTGATGATCATCAAAGTGTTGGCTTTTACAGGTAGTAAGGCTCATCTTAATAGGGTTCGGTCTTAGTTTTCTAGTCTACTAGGGGTAGATTCATATCTCTTGAATAGGCACAGGGCATTACTTTATTCAGTGTAGAAAAGCTTGATTTCTTATAGAACTACTATTCCGAGAAGAAATAACTACTATCCTTACTCAATTGATAGATTATATTTGCACATTTTGATTCAAAACATTTTTTTAATGGGCTACAGTAGAACTAATTTAGGGGTTTGGGGGGGGGGGAAGCGGGAAAACTTGGAGGGAAAGAGTAATGGTAAAGTCAACATCGGGTCAACGCCGGAGAGTGGTTAAAATTGGCCGGTAATAAGAAAAGGTACAGCTTCGCAAAGAAAATAGACTTAAAAGGTGCAGTTTCGCAAAATTAAACATAAAAGGTGCGGTCTCGCAAAAAACTGGTTTTATAAGGTGTGGTCTAGCAAATTTTCCTTATATTTATAAAAATAATTTAAATTATTTACAACTTATTTTCGAAACCATACTGAATTACGATTGTCCGTCTAAATTAACGGCATATACCGTTAGTTGACCTGCTTTCCTCCAACATCTGGTCCTCCAACACCCAATTAAGCAGCCCCACTACACTTAGAAAGTTTCCTCAATTTCAATTTTCAATTCCAATTTTCCAGATCTTCATCCAATTCTCCCACTCTTTACCATCCTTCTGGAAATTAAATTCACTCCCCCTCTCTTTACCATCCCCAGATTAACTCCTTTTCTCCACTATTATATAAAAAAGAAAAAAGTCTTTTCCTCCACTTCAATACTCTCACCTCTTCTGTCTTGACTGTCTCTTTCAGATATATATTAAAAAAAATCCCCTCTAAATTCAAATACCCAGTTCACCAATTCCCCAAGAATTCTGCAAATTAAACAACATGAACATGAACATCTTCAAGAAAAAAACCCACTGCCAAAGGTTATTTCTTTCTTGAATATTACCCTTAATTTTAATCTCTTTTTTTTTTTTTTCTAGCTCTTCATTGCTGCTTAAATTGTAATAGAATTCTGAGGTCTTCTAATTTTGATTTGTGCAATTGAGAAGTAGTTCAAACTTTGATTTTTTATTTATTTATTCTGGGTCTCTTAATTTCACTCATTTTTAATATCAGAGGCTCTCCGAGAGAGTAACAGAGAAATGGCCAATGCTACTCGAGGTATGCTTTGGATTTTTCCCCCATCTTTATTCTCATGTTACGTTTTCAAATTTGTTAGTATTTGTTTTTGTTTTGTTGGGTATTGCTGTTATGTTTATTCCACACAATTTTCATGTTATCATAGTGTAGATGTAAACTTGAACTACAAGCAATGTAGATAGGCAATGTAGATGTTGATATTGCAAATATTTTATTGAGTAATTGGGTGTATACTGTGTAGACACGAAAGGATTGTTCGAGGTAATTGGAAGCTGTTTGTGTTGAGGTTCAGTAATTCCTATGGGATTGATAATGTGGATGACTTAAAATTGTTGATTACACTTGAGAATTTAATTATGATTTTAAGCTGGTTGATATGACCCTCATTAAAGATCTTTCTATATAGCTTTTTACAGTGCTACGACAAGTTAATGTTGATATGAGCTATATTCATCAATAATTGAATATTTGATTTGCTTCAGGTATTGAGAAGGAAATTTCATCACTGCAGTTAGAAGTATGTTGAGCATTTCCGTGTTGAATTTGTACCCATCTGATATAGCTTCTTGAATACTGTATCTGATATGTGGTGTTATATACTTGTATGGCATGGTGACAGGAAAAGAGATTGGTTGCTGAAATTAAAAAGACAGCAAAAACAGGCAATGAGGTAGTCTATATACGGATGTCCTCCCTCACTTAAAAAGAAAGAAAAATGACTATTCTTACTTATCAAAAGTATTGCAAAATTATTGTACTTGTTCGAGGTTTGAGTTTGCGCAGTTCTGCATTAATGGATTGTTCTTCTTAAGTCTTAGTTTCTCAATAATGCAGGCTGCAACTAAGATTCTTGCTCGTCAGCTTGTAAGACTTAGGACACAAATTTCTAATTTGCAAGGCAGCCGTGCTCAAATGAGAGGTATAGCAACTCATACACAGGTGCACCTTGGGACTCTTCTACTATTTTTTTGGATCCATTGACTAAGTGTATAAGTTTTTCTAGACCTTTTTTGCTAAATGTTGCATCTTGCTTGGACAGGCTATGCATGCTCAATCTTCAGTTGCTTCTGGCTTGAAGGGTGCCACAAAAGCAATGTCAGCAATGAATAAGGTGTGGGCATGACATTTGCATTCATTTGATTTATGTCATTGATGGTCAAATCCACTTATTAAACTTGAGGATTACTAGATATATGTCTGCTGTTCAGGATCATGACTCAATAAAAATTCTTCCCATGCCGGGATGTGTGTTGGATTTGTTTGACTTTCTAAGTTAATTTATCTCTGCAGCAAATGGCACCGGCAAAGCAAATGAAGGTATTGCAAGAGTTTCAGAGGCAATCCGCTCAGATGGACATGACAGTAAGTTTTGTTGCTGACTCTATACATTCCTTTTGCATATTGTTTGTACCAAATAGTAAGCTCTGGTTTCTTGTGTAAAAAATTAAGACAACTTTTTACCTTCTGTTCAGACTGAAATGATGTCTGATGCAATTGATGATGCCTTGGATAATGATGAAGCTGAAGAAGAAACTGATGAGTTGACAAATCAGGTTTGGTTCTTCTTCTAAATGTTGAGTACTCCCTCGGACCCCAATTAGACGTCCTACTTCATTTGAATTTTGAATGCGTGAGAGGTTCAAATGAAATAGGTAGTTTATGGTGGGACGGAGCTTGTTTCTGTTAAGCTTAGTATCGCATGATCTTTCACAGCAAAAAGTACAAATAAACACATTGTGTGCCTGCGTGGAATTCTTAAAATGCAGCGCTTTTGTTATTCGCAATGCCTCCTGTATTTGAATTTTGAGGTCTTATTTATAGTTGCTATATATGCAAGCGCTGGCTTGAACGGTGGAGGGAAACTTCATTTCCTCACTAATACCTCAAAACCTCTTAATGGAATATACTTACTATGCTTTGGGCAACGAGTGAACCACTAAAGCAAGTGTGAACAAGGTTACATATAGAGAAGATCTAAAATGATTTATGTATAGGTCTTCGTCTTTTGAAATTTTTCTTTTGACTTTCTTGTGAATGTAACAAGTCCACACCCTTCACACCCTAATTATTACTATGTCTCATCATCTCACTCTTTGTACTAAAAATCTATTAACTACTTTTTTTCCTGGCTTCTGTTTACTTATGTATCATATTCAGGTTGATATGTGCAAAGGTGTCAGTGAGAGGGGAAATGAGATATTGACATGTTTGGCTGTGTGGGAGCCGTGGTGGACTTTGGTGTAGCTCTAGTGGGGAGGGAGTGATAATACGACTTCAGTAAGGTTCCTGTGGTGGAGACTGATGGGGATGTTGATACAGCCCTCAATAGTTGGGTGCACAGAGGATGAGCAAGTTGTTTGTCAATGACATGGTGTTGGTGGTGGCGCCAGCGTATGAGACCGGTGGAAGCTACTGTAGTGTGAAAATGGCTGTGGCAGTGGTTGTTTGGTCTCAGTTTACTGGTTGTTGAACATTTAGGGTAGTAGTAAGCAGTAACACACTAACACTATAAATGTGATGGCGCGTTGCATAAGTCTTGTGTATCAGTGGTGTATATTGGTGATGCTGAAGAAGACAAGGGGAAGGAAGAAAAAGTTATACAGGGTTTCAAGTGATCTTAGTTCTTCATAAAGGTAACTACTACTCTTAGTCGTTCATGCTTTAGACATCAATCCACCTACCTAATGCTGTCAGGAAGTTTGTTTTATCCTCCTGTCCACCCTCCCCTGCAGCCCTGCCTAGTAACTCTTTCCCTTAAACTAGCTAAAAAATAGCTTTTATTCTAATATACCTATGGTAAGCTGCAACATGACCTAATTAACTCTTTTTTTTTTTTGTGTTTGAGGACAACTAATTGTTGAGATTGAATAGTATCTATTTGATTGTACTGCAGCGTGAAGAAACACAAAATGATCATTATAAATAATTTTCGCACACAGAAATGTAATCTGTCATTGGGAATTTTAATATGATGGTAATAAGAGGGGCTTAACTAATATGGGTAAATGTATGACATAGCTGGGAGCCTGCATGTTTTGAGCGTTGAGTTATTGTTGTCCTTCTGCATGACTGCATCCCCAAGGATTCATGTCTTTCCTCACTATAGGGCCTCATTGCCTCAAAGCCGTGGCGTATTGATCTATCTATTCCTTGTCATCACTTTTTCAGCCAGTTAACTTTTTCTTTGATGCCATTGCTGTATGTGCTCTTGAGCTGTCAAAGGCGTCTTATCTCTTAAAAGAGGTTCCTGAATACTTGATATGTTCTTTCGTAGTATTTAGACCCAAAAGAAGCTTTCCTGGTTTAAAAATCCCTTTCTTTCATCCCTTGAAGGAGCTATTTTTGTAAAAAATTCAACTATCTGGTACAATTTACTAAGTGTCCGAGGTAGCTGAATGCGTTGAAACTATGTTGTAGAAGTTTGTAAGTGTTTATTTGATGCATTGATTGTAAGTGTTCATTTGATGCATTAACCATCAGCAACAATTATCCACAAACACTAGCATTCTTCACAAATATTACTGTACTTTATGTAAAGTCGTTTCTGTGGAGTAAATTTTGACTTACTTTGTTAGTTCAAGTCTGGTGTACATCATTTTGTATTGGTGGAACTTTTTTCTCTGAAGGAAGTCTTTGGGCCGATTTGTTCTATTTTCTTTCATGTGATTAGATCCTGGCAGGGCTGCTCTATATTAAGTCGTTGAATATGTCTTCTTAAGAGTGCCATGTGCTTATAGGTCGAATAAAACCAGTTTAATTGAGCAATTGCTTACCTCATGTGTGTGTTTGTGGGGGGGGGGAGGGGTGTTTGTGGGGGCCTGCAGAGCTCATATTGTGCGTATTGTAATACAGCAGTATATTGTTGTGACGTTAATTGATAAGTTTAAACTTGTGTGTAGCTCTTGAATTTTAACATTCACCTATGGGAATTCTCGGACTAGGTTCTCATGACTATCTCTAAGTCCTTTTATTGTGCTTGTATTGTTCTGGTTTTCAGATTCATGTCTGACTATGGAGACAAATGCTATTTAACGTTCTCTTTAACCTTTTGTTGTTACATGGATATCAAGTCATAAGGGAAAGACTTAATGGTGTATAATTTATGGGTTTGTCAGAGAGCAGTTTAAGAGAGGGTTGATTGCAAAACATATTGATGCTATGCCTTTCTTCTTCTTCTTTGTTTATTTTACTGCTCTTATGTGCCCCTCCCCCCTGCTCGTGTGCCTTCCTGATATACCTTTCTGTTGAATGTTATGAAACTGGTGGTTGTGCCTTTTGTTTCCCCCTTCAGATCTGGCATTGATGACCTTGAGGAGAGATTGGCTGCACTGCGGGGCACATAAGTCTTTCAGAGTAAACGTTGTGCCCCACTGGATACTGTTAGCCAAAGGTCCGAGTTAGTGTTTTCTGCAACGTGTTCTGGATGTGCTCGGCGGGTGGTGGAGAAGGCTTAGTGAGCTAGATGTTATCATACTGTCAAGTCATGTTGCATTTGTACAATTCATATGCACTTAGAGTCAAGCATTTGTACAATTCATATGCACTTAAGAGTCATACTGACTTGCCCAATGTAACCATAGTGAAAATGGTACTCTGTCGTGTCGTTTGCATTCTTTTTTTTTTTTTTTTTTTGGAAAGGATAATGAAAATGCATTACTCAAATGCAAATATAAAATCCGCTAAAAGTACATCCTGAAGACCTTTAGGGCCGGTCCCGAACCACACACGAACACACATCGACGGGGTAAAGATGGGCCATGAAATGCGCAGCCTGATTACCCTCTCTACAAAGTACAAACATGACAAAATGATGAGAAAGATGATGTGTTTATCATACATGTCTTTTCCTCTACAGATGAAACATCTGAGTGGAGGTGTTTCCGTGTTCCTTTTCCTCGTGGTTATGAGTGGAGTCGTTTGCCCGTAACCCCAGCAAACAAAGTCTTGTTCTCTAACGGCAAGTTTCCCTGGGTTGGTGGTTCCTGCATTGTTGCATATGACCCTTTCAACAAACCTGACCAGTGTGATACCATTCCTCTCCCACCTATGGATCCTATAATCGACATGACAAATTTGTTTACGATTTGTGAAGGGCGAATTTGAGTGGGGACTCCTTGTTGGACCAGAATAGGCTCTGTTTGGGAATTTTGTGATTATGCCAGTGGGCTGTGGGAGCTCAAATACTCGTGTAACGTAAATGGCTTTCCTCGTCTTTATGAATTTCAGTGCTTCGTGGATGGAACTGCTGGGGAGAAGGCATATGTGCTAATTATAGACCCTTCGCAGCCTTCAAATACTGAGAAAAGATCAATCATGGTCATGGATATGAAAAAGGGAACCTTACAACATGTTTATACATATCCTGCCAACGCTGACAAGGATATATCGTATCTGAAATCATACATCTCAAGCCCATGGCCAACTCCTGTTCCGAAGCTATAGGTCCAAGTCTCATCAAGTGCGATATGTTATTTTACGATGTGTTTAGTCGACTAATATGTGAGTTTTTAAAGTGTAAGGAGTTGTATTTAGCTTGACATCCACAGCACGAGCTGATGGGTGATGGAAAATAAGCTGGTAGTCCTATTAAAAAGGATGGATTACCAATTTACCATGGTTTCTTACTCCTTTCAATACAAGAGTATTAATTTCTCATTTCTGAGTTACATTTAGCTTGTAAGCTCTCCGGATTTCATGCACTGGCATCTTGCCCAAGGTTTTGGGAGTTTGTATATTTTGGTAAAACCATACTTGGTCGTAAATAAATTGTTTATGTTGATATACAACCTAAGAAATCTCAGCTACTAATGACTCCTAAAATACAAAGGTTTTCAATTATCTTGTTCAGCAAGTTTTTACTCTCGTCTCATTTTACAAGAAGTCTGTCCCTTTGAGTTTGACATTTGAAAAAGTTATTTGTTTCCGGTTTTTCTAGTTTTTGAATTCTTGGTACCCAAACAAGATTGAGTCTACTGTGATATCTACATCCGAGTGGAGGGCTTTACGTGTTCCTTTCCCTTGTGGTCAATAGTTTTGTCATCGGAGTGGTGGTACCTGCATTGTTGCATTGCTTCTGGATTCTGGAATCATACATTGGTACGTGAGGTGGTCTTGTTAAAGTTTGGGTATTATCTAGCTTGAGATATACGTAATGCAGACCAAGTCATGGAAAATAAACTTGTATTAAATAGCATGGACTACAACAGTTTCTTTCTCGTTTCAAGACAATATTGATTTCTGTCAAGAAAAGGGCCACAGCCAGTCAGCCATCCTATGGTACGATCACCTACTCAACAGTCTGAATCTGTATCCGGATCTGCATCTACTATATCAGGAATCGAATCTGATGAATCATCATCGTTGTCTAATTTGTGTTTTGATGAAATGTTATCAGCTGCTGCAGCAGCAACAGTACTTTCAGTCCCCCCTGTTGATCCAGAGCTGTTAGTAGTACGTACATGTATACCTGGTGTAAATTCTCGGTTCAACGAACCTTCTGCACCATTTCTCTGACTGAGACTGATATTAGCAACTGTTTGATGAGATGTCTTATCAGGTTCTTCATGTTGCACATCCAGCATGACCAAGTCCTTGGCTTCAGAACCTTCATCTCGTTTCATTGGTGTCAGCTTGTCAGATGAGCCATGTACAATATTACGCTCGTCCAGAATACGGTTCTTGGAAATCTCGCTGAATATTCCGTCATTCAGCCGATCCATATGACCTCCTATTGCTGGAATCTCAGGTTCATAAGCATCTTCCTTGTTTATATAATCCTGAACATCATAAATATCAGGATAGACTCCATGAACTCTGCTATCCACGGATGGTTTATATTGTGAACCACCAAGATCCATCCATGAATGGGAGCTTCCCCTAGTAGGCAATGGCACATCTACAAGAGGGAGTGCTCTAGGATGTATAAATACTTCCAAGGCCAAAAGAGCCTGAGCACAAAATTCGGCAACCTTACTTCCAGTTTGTTGCGCACCTGTTATCAGGAAAAGATAGAGAAAACAGGCTATTAAACCATGTACAAGTATTGACATCATATACCGTACCTATATGAATTTAAATAAAAAAACAAATCATATTGTACATCCGTGGGACATCCAAACTCAATATTTGGAAGACAAGTGCTTTACATGATAGTAAAGTGAACTCAATATCAGGACGAAGGGAGAGACGCAGGCATATGCTTTCCTACTGCAATACCTTTATGGAAAAGCTCAAGACCCTGAGCAAGGTAAGGCGGTCGAGTTTTGCCTGGTGAAAGAAGAGAAGCCAAAAAAGCACGCAGGGCCACAAGCTGGAGGTCCTCACAAGCAGCCCCGGATCTTGCAGGGAAAGGCTTAGCACCATGAGTTTTGTCTCCTTTACAAGCATTTGTCACAACTTCCATCAGAAGAAGATCGACCTCACTACGCCAGCTCTCAGATCTCAAAGCACCACCCTGCAAAGACAAATACACCATGGCACAGGTGAGGCAGCAACAATGGTACATCCTCAATATTATTACCCTAGAACCTCAAACGAAGTTCCTCCACCAAGATGGGTAAGGTGAGGCAGAAAACAATGACATACAGTGAATTAAATACTTTAATATGACAAAGAAAAAGAAATTATGGTATTTGCTTCAATTAAGGTAAAGTTCAGATATACTCTTGGGTAAAATTACTACTTATCGAAGGAGCAGAGATAAGAAAAGGTAGTCCTATTGTTTTTATTCACAAAAACTTGATCACCAAAGGATGCCAAAATTCAGCCTGATTCCACATGTTTTTGAAGATTATGAAGAAACTGGACCAATACTGTGCCTTCCACATATATATTCCTGCTTAAGAAAAGTTACTTCCAAGTCCTCAAATTCAGTCTTCTGGGTTGTTAAAAGTAGCATATGACTACAAAAGAAAGTAAAATAAATACAATTTTCTAGCTCCAGTTTACTTCAAGCCTAAAAAGCACGATAAATATGACCCTTGACAAGATTATCTAAGGGAATCTCTACCCTTCCAAAAACTATACTCCATGGGATTTAATGGCAAGATCCAGTATTGCCTATATTCGAGCTCCTAATACAATATGGACAGGTTCGGCTCTGTACAGCTTGTTAGTCATTGATTGATTTTCCTATTTTGCATCAGCCATGCCGTAAATTCACACCTAGAAACTCGTCATTTCTCAATCAACATGAAGCAGGACAGAAATCAGATAAATGCTAAGGGCCCGTTCGGTATCACTGTCGTTTCCAGTTTTTGGTTTTTTTTACGTAATATATTTAACTTAATAAGTTACAAAATAAAGTTTTAATTGTTTGTTTCCATAATAGTCATATAGAAAATGAAAACTGACAACTGAAAACCACTTTTTCTGGTTTTCAAAAACGGGACTTTGGTTTTCAAAAAAATTGAAAACCGAAAACAGAAAACGATACACAACGGGCCTTTACATTTGAAAATTTGTCAAAAAGAAAATCACCATGCAGGAATACTTTTAAATAAATCATATGGAGCTAATTCAATATTTAACTTACACTATGCTCATTTCCAGTTTAGCCATTCAACTTCTTCACCAGATTTAATTTCACACCAAAACATATTTCCCAGTCAAGGGAGACGGACCATATATTGGCTCCTCTGTTTTACACAACTAATAGTCTTAAATCAACCCACACCCATTGTGGTCTCGACGAGTATCAAGCGAAACAAAAAGACTCCATATACAATTCTTTCAGAGTAATGGGACTCTTTCACAAAACAAGAAAGATATATCTACAAGATGCACACGCCAGTCAATAAAATCAAAATAAAAAGTTTGACAGCTCAAACACTCAAAAACATGTATCCTCAAAATGATAGCACGAAAATCATGGTTCCACAAATAACAAACAGAAGGTAGAAAATATAACATACAGCATGAAATGTGGAGGGCACAACATGTACAAAGAAACATTCATATCAGAAATGAGCATCAGCTACCTCTTAGATGTGAAAAAAGGACGACGTTACAATTCCACGTAAAATCAATGCTAAAGCCTACAAGATGATACCAAAAACATACCACTACTATAACGGCCTCCAAGGCCTCAATTGCAGCAAATTTTAATGAAATTGATGATTGGCAGTCAGCTGATTCTTTGACTTCTGGACTAACTGAAGCATGTTGTTGCATCACAGGCTCACTTGCAGCTACTTGCTTTCGTTTCTTCCGACGATGTTGTGACGATACTTCAGATGACTGCTTGCTCAAAAATTCTTTGTCAGAATCGGTAACCTTTAAGTCAATCAATCCATTGTGGACAATATCCTGGGCTATGTATAATGACATTCCTGTTCAGTACATCAACATGAGAGTAACACAAGTTAGCTGCAGCCAGAACAACAAAAAAGTAAAATACAGTCGAGTGGGGTGAATTAGGACTAAAGATGTAGAGAAGCAGACGAGACCTACCCGAAACAAGATCATAGCATGTCACATTAAGACAAAAAGTTCTTTTTTTCTTTCGCTTTTTTTTTTGGATAAGCAAGTGAGGTTATCAATACATTCAAAAAGGATACCACGGGGGTCGGATGACACCCATATAAAAGAGAGCTGGATTAAGCTCATAGACTATAGAAATTTATGCCCAAAAGAAGAAAAATCAAAGTGTCGGTGAGAAAGTAACACTTGACTCCAACTATACAACAACCTCAAAAAGCTAAAATTGAAGTCTTAGTGTGTCAAAGCAAATATTATCAAAAGAGCAGTGATTGCTTTCCTTCCAAGCACACCACCAGATAGCTAGTGATTTTCATCTTCCAAACTTCAGTAAACCACCCTTTCTTCAACCTACTTTTCCAAGCGGAAAGAACATCTTTAACCTCCCGAGGATGTGAGTCATGTGACCCAACTCATCCTGAACATGGACAAAATTAATACGCGACAAAGATAAGACCCAAGGGCAAGAGAGCAAAAGATAATACTTGTAAGCGGTTTCTTCAGCCTCACACAAATAGCTTCGGCCCAAACTAAAACCACTATCCTTAATCTAGTGTCGGGATTTTCTCTTTAGTTGCTGCCCCAAATAGCACTAGCCGGGAAGTCATCATGGGAGACATAGTTTTGGATTGCATAAATTCCTAAACACTGAAGGTTCCCGATTTATCTAACAACTTTAACTCATCATCTGGAACAGCTCTTACGAAAGTATGGAGTCCAAGAAATTCGAAGGTGCTGCCAATCATTAAGGGGCCTGGAAAACAAAATGTCTCAATGATGATTGTTATCAACCCATAAACTCATAAAGAAATGTCTTCAACCCCGTGGCATCCTTAGGAGAGATACTTCTGAAGAGGTCGGAAAAAAAGGGCCAAGTTAAGGTAGCTGCTGCACAATATGTCGTGCCAAAACAATACTTTTGCTTCACTGTGCACCTTAAAACCCACACATGACTTAAAAAGGCTTAAAACCAGAGATTATAGATTTCCAAAGACCAACACCACGGACAGATTGGCAAGTTGGCAACTATTGACATCTCTACTCCCCCACCACAGTGTTCACACTCCATATTTCAAGGCAATGACATTCTTCCAAAGTGAATCATTTTCAATGGCAAATCTCCAAATCCACTTACCATTGAGAGCCTCATTGACATTGTGAGGTGTCTTATACAAGACCCCCATAACCCCATTCTCCTTCGGACAGCATCCTTCTTGCCAATCTATCCAATTTAAAAACCTTTTTGGGTCCTTGTGCTATTCTATAAGTCAAGCTGAACTTTCTGAAGTTTCGAGGCAACACTAGCTGGGATAATGAAGACTGACATGATAAATGCGGAAATACAATACTAAGTGCTTTTAGAAGAATAAGATGACCTCCTCTAGAGAGAAGCTCTGATTTCCACCCACATAGTTTGGAGAAACCTTGCAAGTTGGGAATATGGAATCCCAAACAGATTTCACTTGAATAATGCACACAAAGTGGGAGCCCCAGATAAAAGGAACTTCAACCAGGTCGAGTCCACTCGCTACCAAAGAAATGGGCTAACTCATTGAACCATGAGCCAAAAAGTAACTAGATGAATAGCCTACAGTTATCAAAAATCTTCGTCGGGTAAAATCCTTTCTCATCTAAGAAAGTGAGGGGTACATAGACGAAGATGCATATTCAGGTAAGTGTCTACAAAGTGTAGAAATCCGTTTTGAGAAAAAAAAAAAAAAAAAAAAAAAAAAGTTCCAGGATACAAATAATAGCTTGAACAGTCTAAACTTACGAGAGGCCGAGAGGGACCATAAAAATCTAATCCGAACTGCATAGCATTGTAAAAAAAGTTTAGAACTCACCAGACCCCATGGCGATCAATAAAGATCTGAAAACTGCGTACACTTTAGTTCTTAGCTCTGGCAGCAAGCATCTCTCAAAGTAATTTGTCAAAAGCCATGTAATGTCAGCAGCATGAGGTAGAACTTGACTGCAAAAGGATCCGATGAGATAGAACACTAACAAAGAAGCATCCCAATCAAACTAAAACAGGAGCGTCAAAAATAACAAACACAATCTTTGTACCTGCGTAAGCCGTTTACTAGTGCTGCAAGTATCTCCAGCATCTTCAAGTGTAGAACAGGAAGCTGCAAGCAAACTAGTTCTTGTTGCATTGCAGTAATGAATGGTTGCATGGCTTCTGGTACGGACCCATTCACCCTTAGTACCCTACCAGTTACTGCCAATAATGGACGAACAGGAACTGCTACCTGTGCTTGAAACAAGAGAAAGCAATGATTTACAGAGGTCTTCGAAAGATCACCTCAAATCGGAATCGGAAACTTCCACTAATTCAAACTTCAAAGTAACCTATGCAACATTGTTAAAAATTGATAAGCAAGAGAGGCAGTATCAGCTATTTAATGTTACCTGAACATGATAAGAACTCGTAAGCATCGAACAGCAACACTGTACTAGGCAGGATATAGTTGATATAAGAAATTGCTGGGAGCTCTCCCCATTGCCTAATGACTTGCTATCAATTTTCTGGCCCCCTAATGGTTGGGGAGAGTCTTTCCCTGGTGGAACCAATAATGCAACCGCTTCACCACGTCTTGATTCTGAAAAAGTGAAAAGTCAGCAAAAGCCATTATACACAATCATTCAATCAAACATACTAGAAGAATGGAAGAGCTTTAATACCTTCTTCTAAGCCTTCCAAAGCACTATCAAGAAGAGTGTCAAGAGTTATTAATATCTTTTGCATCATCAAAGACCAGCTCTCTTCATCTCCCCTTGATTTCGGAAGTAATGCTAAGCAGCAGGAAAGTTTCTGAATAAGAAAATAGAACGAGAAAGCAACTGTGAACAAAGGCATTGTATATAATAAAAAAATTTCTTATAGAGGATGACAGCAAAGGCGCACACCATTAACAAATCGGCCTCGTAGTGTCCCGAAAATATTTTTGATGCAGTAGCAGCTTCAACCTGCAAAACTCATGTATGGTCAGTTTGGCAAAACTTGCTTTTAAACTGAACGCTGAACCTCAATACAATACTATAATAAACTGCCAGGCAGAACAATAAAAATGACTTCTGATGTCGTTCTTTGAATATGGTGGCATAGTCCAATCCACGTTTATCTCTTATATAAGTGCTCGAGATTCAAAATCAATTATTTCCTCTACATTGAGAAATTAATGACTACGATATAACCATTGTTAACAAGAATATGCCCATGCATGTCTGAAACATAAGAGGTTATTTTTCGTTTGCATGAACCAGATAGGTAATGACTAACAGAACTGCTGTATCTAAATCTCCTTAAGCAAATATCACAATAAGCTAAGTTCAGAGAGATAGGTGCTCACGCTGTCATAATAACGATGAACAGAAGATGGAAAGTACGTTAGGACAGTGGATAACAAATGCACAGCAGCTTCCTGCAATCAAACATAAACAAGTAAATGAAAAACCTGAACAAGTAAAAACAAATCAACCACAACCAACCCATAGTATACTCATGAGAAGGATTCCCAAGGAATTCCAGTACTGAAGAAGTATAAACAAGCACAATTAGGTGTAAGCTTGTACAAGTTGGCTAACTGCCATGAGAGTTTAATAGAGAGAGAGAGAGAGAGGATCATAGTCCAGCACATGCAAAAAGGTTATTATTACCCAGCATGAAGGCTGGCATAACTGGGAATTAGAAGGTTAGAAACCATGGTGGCTTTCAAGAGTGATGGGTCATTGCTTATCCCACATTCCAGATGGAACATCAAACAATAATAACATTGCAATTTTTAAGAATCAGAGTAATTGAACAGAGTAACAGACAAGATATCACAAGAATGAACTCTCACAAAAAGTAGACAGCACAACAAGATTAGGAAAAAAACAATTAAATTTGTGGAAGCAAACTCAAGTTTCATATGCATGTCATTCCTACTGTATAAATTGCTTAGTATTAGCATATTGTAATTAGCTTGAATGGAAAGAAGAAGTTGAGGAAAGATCTCACTTTGACAAACCAAAACCTTGCAAAGCTGTATAAAATTAAGAGGAAGACGCAGAGCCTTGATAACTGACCCCAGGTTCTATTATTTCATTCTTGCAAATTCCACTCCCTTCTCTCCCACCCCTCTTCGACCATAAGCCGTGTTCCACTTCCGTTTCATTCTCATTTTCACTCCCTGCCCCTCGGGTTCTTTCTACCCCTCTTCACTTCCCTTGTTGGCCATTTAAGTTTTCATACTGTGACAGGACACAAGATGCACTGATTTACCAGTAAATTTCTTTCTTTAAAGACAATGATTTGGGCAAAAGTATCTCTATTATAGGTTTACAAAAAGGTTAACATTTAAAGAAGCAAAAAATTGAGAAAAGAAGCAAAGGAAAGCAAAATAGAGAACCGAACGCAAATCAAGCACATATGTGCGTAAGTAATGCCTCATAGACAAAATGAGCCTCGGGCACATGAGGAATAATTTGGTGGCGCCTCAGGCACACCTTTAAACTAAGACTCAATCACAAGAATCTTTTTCCTCCACAATCTCAAGTTCTCAACCCTGTTATTCTTCTTCTTATCTTTTCCACCACCTGTTTCCTATAAAAAAAGGTGGACAATCCCCCAAGCCTGATCCTCTGATGATGCCATTTCATCCCCAATCCATCACAACCTAACACTGACCATACCTACTCACACTACTTCTGCAATCTCTCTATTCATTCATTACCTCAGTTGTTGCATGATGGAGCTCAAATATATAAGAGAACATTTTGATTAGCATCTGAAAACTTTGCTACAGAAGTAGAAAAACTTCCAGAAACACCATAAAAAGCTTAATTACAAACCATTAACTCCTCTGAAGTATCCTCATTCAGCATCTTCAAGATCAGTTGAACAAGCCTCCCAGCATGTGCGGTTCCATCCTTCTTTACGCTTGACAATCCCCCAAGCCTGATGTTCGACAAGTAATGAAAATGCCATAAACACATCAAAATAATAGGAGATTTCTAAACATAGTCCTCTGTCTGCACATAGGATCTATCATCAAGTACAAAAGAGGACTTCCATTTCAGAAATATCATAATGAAGAAGCTGAAGCAGGAATGTGGAAACACCAACCTTGTCAGCAGATCTGATACAGCAGAACAGGAAGCTACCCTGACAATTTGAGGAATACCAGATTGCTGCAAAAGACATTAGTATCAAGATGCCAGCTCTATGAAGGAACATATGTGTGACATCTAGTTCAGTTTCAGCAAGTTATAAAAGGTCGATTCACAAATGGATTCTCTGAACATTCCAGAGGCTACCATCACTTTCCCTGGTTATCAAATTCTACATTACTGAGATTCTCTACAGCACCTAAAAAAAAAAAAAAAAAAAAAAAAAAAAAAAAAAAACATCTTTACCCCAGTGCCTTAAAGGCTCCCGCCATAAGGCGGGGTAGGGGGGGGTCGGATGTACGCAAGCCTTACCCCCATTGAAACTTAGAGAAGCTGCGCACGGATGGCCCAAAATGAAATTGCTTCAAGAATTGCACCGACTGACTGCTACTTCACAAAAGAAGAAGCACATACAGCTTTATGAGCCATTTTGCTTTATTCCATTATATCCCAAAGCCAATGAATAATTAGTCTGTAGCACCATTGGAAATGGAAATAACCTCAAAAAAAAAAAATAATAATAATATATATAAATAAATAAGATTTTCCACAGCCTTTGTGCATATGACATTGCAGTGTCTAATTTAAGAAAATGTCGGTTATGGTACGGTCTACGATATTTCCACAATGCAGTCGATACTTCTCTGCCCCAATAAAATAATGGATGTAGAGAAAGTAAGGCCAACATGGGTAATGCTATCAGTTGTTCATTTTGACTTGCTGAGATTACAAGTTTACAACAACAACCAAAACCTTAGTCCCACAATGATTTGGGGATGGCTAACATGAAACATCTTTCAAACTGTCATATGTAGACAATAAAAAAGTAACATAGGGCAACTTCAAATAAAAAAAAAAAAGTAACTATATGGAGCGAACAACCCAATAAGAAGTCACCTCATATGCCCATATATCCTCTTTGGCTTAAGAGGTAAAGGCCTTGTAAATAGTATGGTACGTGGAATCTATTATAATTTATAAACATATCACAAGCTCCTCAATTTCCCGATGTAGGACAAACCAATTTCCATTGTACTCGGGGTGTTGCACTTACAACCACAACAAAAAATTTACAGCTTTTTATATTTCATTGAAACCAATTGTTAATAAACTTGAAAGCTTTTAAAAGTAAAAAAAAAAATCCCTTTTTTTGGGATACATGAGGATATCAAAAAATTTCAAAAAGGAAACCAAGGTGGTGACACCCAATTACAAAAAGGCACCATCCAAACTGGAAATCTAAAATGATCCTACATTTAGTTTAGAAAAGCGCGCCTGAGGCCCGGGCACACCGCCTCGCTGATATGAGGTGTAGCCGATACGTTCGACTACCCATTTTCCATGTTTTTATTTCTTCTAGTTGTTTTCTTTTACCCTATCTTTGCTCCTTAATCCATAATATTTACTTCTTTATACGTTGGCCATCTTTAAAGACCAAAAAGGGGTCATCTGTGCAAAATATCTTTAAAGACCAAAAAGGGGTCATCTGTGCAAAATATTGTCTCTATAAGTTTTTGTTTAAAAAAAGAGTCTCTCCATGAGGAGCATGCGTTCACCTCGCGCCTAGCACCTCATTGCCACAGGCCCTCGCACCTCAGGGCGCCTCACGCCTTTTTAAACAAAGGATGCTAGACCACTCCCTTACTCTAATTTCAATGTGGAACATTCCTTTCCAAATAACTTTGCATATCAATATGATGGAGGATAATAGATCATACCATGCAAGAAAGATCTAACTGTTATTGTATAAAGACAGCATATTCTAAACCTTCAAAAGCTTGGATCGATTTAGTCTTTCGTATACCACAACTTTAGTTTAACCAATACCTGAATCTGTTGCACAAGTACATTAAACCAATCTGAGAAAGAAGCCACAAAGCGTTCAGAGCTACATTCGGCGCAAGTGATTCCAAGCAAGCACACTCCGGCCCAACATTTATCTGGCTACAGAAGATATGCATAAGTCAATTATACATAAATCTTGATGCTCACACCGAAAAAAAAAAAAAAAAAAAAACAACATAAAGATCCATATGTCAATTCTATACAAACACCAAAATGTCTCATCCAACAGCCTAGTGTCACTCTCAAATCAGGCTCTAGCTAAAAAAATCAACAATATATCATCGACATCGATGACAAGGGTTGTCAAAGTTCGTTAAAAAATAAACGGTTACCCCAATGCCTCAAAGGCTCCCGCCTATGGCGAGGTAAGAGAGGGGTTCGAATCACAAATGTACATCAAGCCTTTAAAGAGGTGAAATTTTTTCTATTTTCACAGATTCACCCCTTAGTAGGAGCACTTAAGCTCCTTGCTATGCATACCAAAAGAAGAACCCCTTGAGATAAGCAGCAGTGGGTTCCTTTGTCATGCAAAAAAGAATAAATAAATAAATAAATAAGGGCATTATCAAGGCACCCTCACACAAGTGATCAAATTCACAGTCTAAATAATTCTTGTAGCCAACAAATGCTCGTATATTGACTAACACTTAGCAAGCAAATGAAAAAGAAGTTAGGAAGTGATTTTCAAGAATACTTGAGGGAATAACACTACAAAGGTAAAAGATCATAGTTCATCTATGCCATCCCATAAACATTTCCAAAAGAGATTCACATTGCTTTGGCATTGCAGTTAGATGGAATAATAAATATGACTCATTTAGTTGTCTAATCTGCTTTTATTTTCTTTTTTTTAGCCCTTTTTGAGTAACCCACTCCCTAATTTCTATTCTCTGGGAATCCATCACCTTTTCTTGGTAGTAACAATCTTGATACAGGTTCAAAAACAGCAAAATCAGTAACAAAAGAAGTCAACGAGCAAACAGGTTTGACCTAATAATGGGCTTGTTATTCATATATCATGTGTTATCATCAGATGCGTTTGGGAACATGGATTTAATTCTCAAATCCAAATTTGATACTCCCTCCAATTCTGAATGATGTTCCTGTTTCCTATTTGAGTCAGTTCTAAATGATCTTCTACTTTCCTTATTTGTAATGCTTTTTGTGGTCCTAGTGGTTTGTGACCCATCCACTTTCATTTTCCACCACATCTTACTTCCTACAAAAAATTCCGTGCTATTTCATTGTGGAACATCATATAGAACAGGACGGAGTACAAATTTTATGTTTGGGGATTCTAGATTTGTTAATTTGGATTTGTATTGAGTGGAATTCTAGCTACTGTAAAAACAAGTGACACCCCAAAACCCCTCAGTTTGAAATTCTACTCCCTCTCTCTTCTCAAACCTCAAATTCTAGAATTCAAAATGTGAGTTTTCTCAACATTGGATTTATATTTGAATTCACATTCTCACATGATAGAATTGAAATGATTACAAAATCTCAAATTCTTGTTTCCAAACGCTATCTTAGTAATTTCCTACAGAAGGAAAACAACTTATACAAAGCCAAGCAAGCAGGTGATCATAACCTTGAGCTGGTGATACGGCCGGCCGGCCGTACAGCTGCCTTTTCTGTACCATATTCATGTAATACTTTTGTAATCAGCTTGGTGTATCTCTTTCATTATTTTGATTACTGTAGAAGATTTTCTAAGCTCTACAAGTATATGCGTATAGCTTACCTAACATTGTGAAAAGGTAGACTTGAAATTTGAAATACATGAAATTGGGATAACTCACTTTTGTTATTTATTGTACCAAATGTTGTTGGGAGCATTTGTAGTGGACCAACACTTCTTTCTTGCTTGTTGTGCTTCCGTATCAAGTTCGAGAGTAGTTCCTTATAGTGTCTAGGTGTTTATAGACGGTGTCTCTGTCGTTCCTAGCCATTTAGATCAGTTTCTATGAACTGAAGTTCAGATCTTCTGAACTTTTTTTTTTTTTATCTTAACTATCAAAATGACTACAGAAAAACTCAAAACACTACACATATAAACTCTAAACTGACCTATGCCATAATGTTATCCAGTACTTCGATAATTCGAGATCTCAGCTTCTCAAGTTCTGAGCAAAGCACTTCCCTTTGTTTATTGTTTACTATTCAATTTAGCTTTCCTAACCTCCTATATTCTAAGTATTTCATGTAGCAGCATTATGTCTAAATATCACAAAGTTCAGGCTTACTGAACTAATGCTAATCAGTTTCTGATAAGCCCTTATTCTTGCTTCCGAAACCTAGTGACAACGCGCTAAAACCCTTTGCATTAACTTAATAAATTAGCCCACAACCTCCTATATTAGTCATTCAGCTACCTGTTTCAACTTTGCTATAGCTCTCTTCTGATTCCTAAACTAAAAACTTGTAAACAAGCTCAACATCCTTGTTAGATTTCGACGATGATGGGTTCCGGTGCATCAATCTTTACTTACAACATCGCCAACTAAACATTCACCCCACTTTCTTATTCCATTAGTATCTTTTAACAAGCTTAAACCAAACATTCTCTTACTTTTGCATAAATTCGTCTTTTTTACTCTATCTTCGAGCAATTTTAGAGTGAGACCACGTACGAGACCACTTAATATGTTATTTTCAAAAGACTTGCATGTTACTTTTGGGATAGGTTAGCTTTAAAAAGTAATACGAGTAGTTATATTTGAAACTTGTGAGAGGTGTCATCGTATGAGGCGGTCTCACACTAGAATTTGTGATTTTCATTTGCCAAAACCGATATAAAATCATTTCCACAACAACAACAACATTACCCCAGTGCCTCAAAGGCTCGTAACGAGGGTTCGGATATACTCAACTTTACCCCTATGCTAAAATCATAAAGAGAATATTTCCAAAATGAAAATTGCGACAAAAATTACAAGGACCGAGTGTTGCATACCGAAGGGGATTGGGAAAGCAGCAAAATTCGGTGAAGCCAGTCATCGATAGCGGTGTTCCAGGAAGAGAGGAGCTTGGGGTCAGCGAGGGTATCTTCCGAGAGAAGTTTGTGAGTTTTGATGACGGAAACAATGGAAGCGATATCACCGGGGTTTCGAAACGCGCCGGTTTCGGTCGGGAGCTGGTCCTTCACGACGGAGCGCAGTAAACGAGGTTTTAAAACAGCGTCGTTTAGGTCTTTGGCGTGCTTGAATGACGCCATTGCTGCTGGTAATTAAGCTGGGGAAGAACAAGGGTTTAAGAACGAAAAGCCCTGTTCGTTTCTTCTTGCTATCGAGTCAGTCTCATCAGGGTCAAAGAGGAAAATGCATTACGGCTACACATGTCAAACGGGTTGTTCCAGTCGGATCCGGATCGAGCATTACAGAACAGACTTTTGGCCTGGGTCAATAATGTGTTCGAGTCGCTTTTGGTTTGGATCAAAGCTATTTGCTTTGGAAATCGGATCATATCAGATTAGATTAAGGTCAAATTAGATATTCTAAGTCCCTGTGCGATTTAACTTATTCAACCGTATTTTCAAATCAGATCAGATTTATTCAAATCAAATCAATTCAGATCAGTTTTATTCAAATCAAATCAAAATTATCCAAATAACAATCAATGAATCTAGTCTATTTCTAGTTATTAATTCGTTTAGTTGCAGTTAATTTATCAATTAATTCAGTTCAGATCAAATCAAATCAAGTTTATTCAAATCTAATCAAATCAGATCAGTTCAATTCAAATCAAATCAAATCAGATTAGAAAAATGTAGTCCAATCGCACAGGGCCTAAGTTCTGACTATGCTTTGAAGTATTCTAGCACTTATGTTGGTTTACAAATTGAGTTTAGGAAAATGACATTGTGTTCATGTCAATTGGCTCGCATAAGAGTACACCCGTATTAAATTGACCCGACCCGAAAAACAGTCCGAAACTCGACCCGAATATACCCAAAAAACCCAAATTTTATTAAGACGGACCCGAAAGGCCCCCGAAACCCGAAATGACCCAAAATCTCAAGGTCAAGACACGACCCGAGCGGATCAACCTGTTGTGTCAAACATATTTATATTGTGATGATAAAACACTAACATAAATAATTAATATGAAACATTGTGGGGACCACCTTATAAAATACTCAAGAACCACTTTTTAAACATTTTTGGGAATCGTTTAAAAAAAAAACTTTTTTGGGAAATTTCAGCTTGTACCCCTGTAGTTTCGACTTTTCCAGGTATACCATTCTAATTTTACAACTAGTATTTTACCCGTGCAAAATTGCACGGGCGACCCGATTACAATACACATACACTCCGTATATTTTTTTTCATTTTATTAGGATTAATAAAGGCAAATTTAATGAAAATAACCCAACGTTTGCAACATTTTCATGGAATAACCCAACATTTCCACCTGTAACAAAAATAACCCAACGTTTTACTTCACATCAAACTAATATCTCGAACCAGTTAAAGTGAAATTTCTCGCACTCCAATTCTCAAGCGGCTATTTTTTTTTTTTTTTGCACAAACTTTTATGATTCTTTCCTTCACAGTTTTCTTTACCTACCTACATTGCTCTAATTATATACCATTTTTTACATTCAACTTTTGTCTTCTTCATTGGTTAAATTATCAAACATATAACATCTCTAAATTAAATGGACAAACTTTTTTTTTTGATTACACGGGGAACCCGCAGCCGCTACCTTAGGTGCGTTCTGGGTAAAGCCCGCGGGTATACGCAACACCCTACAAGCCACGCAACCAGGTAAATAAGACACATTTGCATGTGATAGGAGAAGCCCAAAAAGGCATAATCTCATGCGTAACACCCACTTTAGTGGGGTTTGAACCTGAGACCAAGTGGATATCATTCCACTCTTTTAACCATTGAGCCACACCCTTGCGGGCATTGAGCCACTCTTTTAAATGAGCAAACATTATTATCATGTAAATGAATGTTTGAATGAAAACAAAATAATTTTCATTTGAAGGTAGTAATGATTTTGATCTAAGTTCATTTCGATTGAGGTTGATAGATATGTTGTAGAGAAAAGGGGAAGGTAATTATTATAAATTATTTATTAGAAAATGGGGGGAAACACAAGGGAAAAAGAATCACGTAAATTTGTGCAAAATGCCTTTTTTTCCCTTATTATTAGCCCCTTGAGATTTGGAGTGGGCAAAATCCTTACTTTAGCAAGTTTTGGATATTAGTGTGACGAGAAGTAAAACGTCGGATTATTTTTATTACAGTGAAAAGGTTGGGTTATTACATGAAGATGTTGCAGACATTGGGTTATTTTCATTAATTTTGCCATTAATAAATCAATTGTAACTAATATAACATGATTTTCTTTGAAATCCAAGTATCGTATTTTTAAGTTATTATAAGGATTATTATTATTGAGTAACATTTATTGAATGGAAAGAGCATACCTACCGCACAAATACTTTATGTCGATTAGTAATACCAATTATATTCATCTCAACTGTATTTGTTGTTAGATTACTATTAAGAGATGAATCAACGGTAAAAAATGACCACGAACTATGTTATATTTTTATTTTTTGAAGGGACAAACTTTGCTATATAAAGTAAAGTAAAGATTATTTCCAAAATAAAATAAAATAAAAAAATTAGTGAAAATTATAGTCAAATTATAGGTGTCATTATTTCTTAATTCATCCTTCACATACTCCGTATGTGTTATATTCCCATTTTTTGTGACACATGACCCGTATTGATCACTCTCACCTTATTTTGACCCCCATATGTTATGGCATTTTATGTGTCATGAACCCTCTTTTCATGACACATAAGTTGTATTAACTCTCACCCATTATGACTTTCATATATATATAGTTTTCGTTTTATATGCGCTTTTGTGTGTCATAAACCCAAGTTTAAATCCACATGACTCCATTGACTCACACCCTTTTTGAGTCTTTTACATTTTTATTCGAACCCATGTTCACGAAATCGTAAGTCACAAAATTACAGTTAAAGTTATTTTGAGTTCAATTGGCTTTTTTTTACACTATTTAGGAAAGATTTAGTTCCAATTATTTTGCCAAATGTTTCTAAACGACGCCGAATTTTAAGATTTACACGCATTCTTACGTTTTTTTTAAAGTCAGCGAAATTTTTGACGGATTTTTGACCGTCTTTTTTGAAAACCTTACCATTTAAAACTTGTACAGTTTCTAGCTAACTATGATAGTACCATCTATTAGAAACATAGTTATACAGTCTTTATAGTCATAACAATTGTGTTTACTTGGGTGAGAATCAAATCCTACTCTTAATTAATGGCGAAAAGAGGTAGATAGAATCACATGATAAATCATTTATATATTCTCTTTTAATTATAATCATAGAGAGCTAGTTATCCCCAAGGCGCATGCTTAATTACCACGACCATCACATGGTGACCCCCTTTATTTCTACCCCATGTCCTTAATCTTCCCTCGTTCACACTTATAAACAAATAGAGTCACAAGAAATAATATTCAAGGAAA
Organism: Spergularia azorica; assembly: GCA_038382645.1. Lineage (NCBI taxonomy): Eukaryota > Viridiplantae > Streptophyta > Magnoliopsida > Caryophyllales > Caryophyllaceae > Spergularia > Spergularia azorica. The sequence continues at coordinate 4,281,588 of JBBYHQ010000009.1, forward strand.
TCATGATGGGTGTAGAGGAAGGGCCGACTATGAAGTGATTTTTCATGTAAAACGGTCTTCCCTATTTTCATCATTAATCATACTAGGGTTTGTTTCACACTCATGTAAGCACAATTCACATAACCAACAAAAGGTTATAATCATTATTACACATGTGAATCCGTCGTTTCTCTTTTCATCATTAGTTATAGTAGGATTTATTTCACACTCATGTAAGCGAAATTCATATGACCGGAAAAAGGTTATAATCATTATTACACATGTAGAAAATGTCTTCATTCTTTTCATCATTAATTATAGTAGCATTTATTTCACTCATGTAATCACAATTCATATAACCACAAAAGGTTATAATCATGATTATACATTGAACCTACCCTTTAAAGCTTTAATTTGTATTTTATTGTGCATGTTATCAACCATACTTATTATTGATACATCACTTGTCATATTAAATTTAACTTCTATTTTTTTATAAATTACCTCTATAAATAGGACTGCACATAAACAATTCGAGAGCACCAAACATAAACTAGGAGACACAATTCAACGTTTTGCTTACAGTCTTATTGATTCAAAAAAAAAAAAATTTAATTTTGTGAAAATGGATTCCTCTTTCTCACTCGACATTTTGAAGCCCGACTATACTTCTTTTTTTCTCTACCCGCCCAACCAGGTTTGTATTTAAATAAAAAGCTTATTATTTATATATTTCACATCTTGATGACACCACAACACCAATCAACGGGGTGTTTGAGAGTTAATACGCAAGGAGTGTCCTAATGCAAATGGTGAATTAGCATTGAAAATGAAACTCTTTACTTAAAACACAAATTGGTCCACGCGTGGATTATTAATTAAATTAGAGAAGTTAGTAACTAGGTAGGTTTCTAATGATAATCCTAAAGGAATTACTCTCTCCGTCCCAGTTCAAACGCCCCATATTCCATTTTGGGACGTCCCACTTCAAACACCCCCATCTATTTTGGGACACTCTCTCCCCTACTTTTATTAAATTATCACATAATCTCTCACACTATCTCTCCTACTTTTATTAATCCCTACATTCTCTCTCCTCATTTTTCCTAATATTACCTCACTCAACTTATTATATCAAATTTTCTTATTCCACTACAAAAAACGCCCGGAGCGTTTGAACTGGGACGGAGGGAGTAGGCAGCACTCCACACGGAGTGGAATTGTGCTCCGGGTAGAAAACCGATGCCATCAAAGCGTTAACATCATCAAATCACCATGCAAAGGACTAATGCATGCATTTTACGTTTAATTCTTTGGCCCAACCCAATAAAGGATCATCTAAACAATCCAGGCCTAATATACAACCCATGATGTCTAATCCACTTATAATCAGGTAACTACGGCGAAACGACCCAAAACTAGCAAATCGATCCAATTGGCAATCGTAACCTGTAAACGCAGTCCACTGTCCATCTCATCATCGGGCGCTAACATGGGTGCTCGAGTAGGGTGTCTACAACTACATAAAAACTCAATGAGTTAATTTAACAAATTCGAAACTCAAAAGAACAATTATCCTTCTCTGTTATAATATATAATTTACTCCATTTTTCGGTCAATTAATGGTGTTGACTGGCATAATATATGTTGACTTTGCTTAATTAGAAATAAACTGCTTAATTAAGTGAATTAACTTATTTATTTTATTTATCTCATTTCTACAAATTTACTAATTGATTTTCTCTAATTAAATTTGCCAAAAATTAAAATTAGTTAGCCCCGAGCATCCCTCCTCCAACGATTTTCCTCTCTAAACAACCTCAAATGTTCTCTCCAAAACACGATTCTCTCTCTTCCAAAACGGCTTTCATGCAATGATTGTTCTCTCTTCCAAAACGACGAGTTATAAGAGATGGCTTGAACTCTCTAGCAATGGGGAAAGGAATAGGTGGCCTGGGTGGAAGTGTAATTATGTGTGTGTAGAGTTAGTTCATTTGATTTATTAATTTTTTTTCATTTTCATTAAACTAACCATTTTAGTTAATTGGATGGGCTACTATAGTTCGAGGTAATTAGTTTAATTACAGGAAAAAATATTAATTGAAAAAAGTCAACACATATTTGGTTGGTCAACCCCTTTATTTCGCCTAAAAATGGATTAAGGTGTGAACAGTAGAGGGAAAGTAACAAGTAAGGTGGTTTTTCACAAAAAAAGATTTTAACAAGCTGGTTCTTAACAAAAGTTGAATTTTTTAAGGTGGTTCCCCACAAAATTTCCTAATTAATATTAATATAAATAAACTCATTTAAGATATATAATAAATATCAATAATTCTTGTGTGAGACTATCTTATTCATTTCTATAGTGACTTCTTCTATAATTTTAATGACCATTATACTTCTTTTTGCGATTGTTTAAATCAGAACAAATATAGTTACAACAAAAATAGTTAGTTGTAAGTTAAACTTACTAAAAGTAATACAATATGGTCACAAATAATGTTATACTGGTCACTTTTTAGCCAATTAAAGTGGTCTCATAATAGTTGACTATGAGACCGTCCATATTAGACTTTGCCAATACTTAAATATAAGAATATTTGTCAAACACTCCCTTATAAAAGGTTGGATTTGTCAAACACTCCCTTATATAAATATTTTTGTCAAACACTCGCTTATATAACCATGTTTTTTTGTCGAACACTCCCAAATGAACATTCCCGCCCACAAAAAGTCAACTTTCCGGCATGACCACCGTTGACTTTAGTTGGATTTTTTGTTTTCACCGTCTTAGGTGTGTTTTGTCGCTTTAAATATTGAAACGTGAGAAGAAGAGAGTAGAGGGATATGTAAAAAAAGGCAAAAAAGAAAAAGAAAATTAAAAGAAAAAAAGACAAATCCGATTAAAGTCCCGTGTTAGACAGTGGTCATGCCGGAAAGTTGACTTTTTGTGGCCGGCAATGCTCATTTGGGAGTGTTTGACAAACAATTTGCTATATAAGGGGATGTTTGACAAAAATATTTATATAAGGAAGTATTTGACAAACCCAACCTTTTATAAGGGAGTGTTTGACAAAATATCCTAAATATAATGAGGATTTGTATCATGTCAGAACTATTATGTCAGAAGTCAGAAGTGGTAACTCCATCTATTAAATTACATAACTTTACTAACTCTCATCATTTCAATAACTCTGTACCTCCACTAAATATAACATCTAACTCCACCACCACCCCCCACCAAACCTCAGCCCCACCGCATCAAGCACCGCTGGCGGTGGTCTAGCTATTACATCCCCAATTTTCTAAAAATTCTAAAAAATATAAATATCATTTGAAAGTGTAGAAATTTGGAATGTTACCACCACGATTGGCTCCTCAAATCAATCATTAAGGCAAAGGGAAAGTATACTATTGATATACAAATCCCATATACAAATTTCAGATCTATTACATCAATACACAAACCAAAGTACTCCTCAAAAGGGAAATTAATAAAGCGTGGAAGCGATACAAAGTCAGAACTTATATAAACTAAATGGTGAATGTCACACTGTACTTGAAACCCTTCTCGATCAACTACAAACCTGCAAGACTGTAATGTTGAAATTGTCAACTAAGCGGGTTGAGTAAGAAGTCACTTATCTAGAAAATGCTTCTGAATCATATAATACAATAAAAGTTCCACTTTCCAGTATCTAACCAAATAGAGAAAATGAGTTCGAAATGCAACCTTAATCATACAAGTTAATGAAAAAACTTATAATCCTTTGTACATTCAAACGAATCAAGAACGAACATAGCATTGTGGACGCCTAATTTCAATAAGGAGATGGACTGCACTTCTAAGGTGCCAGTTTGGGTGCTTTTCCCTGATTTGGAGTCTCAAATCTGGTCACAGAAAGCTCTCAGTAAGATAGCAAGTGTGATTGGGAAGCCACTATTTCGCAGATGTCAGGACCACTCTGAAAGCGAAGCTTGGCTTTTCTAGGGTGTTAATTGAGGTTGATGTAGCAGAGGAGCTTCCAGACACAATATCTATATGTACCACATATTGAGAAAGTGTCCAATCTGTTAAGTACGAGTGGGTACCTTATTATTGCAATCACTGCCAAAAGCTGGGTCATATGCAACAGAGATGTAAGTTGATGAGAAAAGAGGTTGAAGAAGGATCAAAGTAAACCTGTCTATGTGCCAAAGGTCATTTTCAAGGTCTCAGAAGCTGAGTCTGACAAAACTCGGGAGGTGGTACATACTACCCCTACAGTAGTGAAAGCTAAGAAAACTGCTGTTACTGACAAAGATGGATTCACCCCTGTCATTGGCAGGAAAACAAAAAAAGTCTTTGGCCAAACAAATGGAGTTTGTGGAAAACAGGTTCAGAGCATTAAGTGAAAACGAGTTCGACCTCATACCAATTTTCATGGAGAAAGACTCTAAGATGGATTTAGTGGCTCAGAGTGAGATAGACAGTGGAGTAGACCCGGAAGGGAGCCCTTCCCCACAACGATAATCTCTACTTGGAAGATTAGAGGCTGCAACTAGTCTCTAAAATAGCAGGAAGTCCTGCACTATCTAAAAATAAATAAAGTGGATCTGTTGGGATTATTGGAGACAAGGGTGAAGGAAAGGAAGGGGAAGTATATTCTAGAGAGGAAATTATGGAATTATGGAACAATAAATAATTACAACCAACATTATAATGGTAGAATTTGGCTCATTTGAAATGAATATAGCTGCTCAGTCAAGTTACTCAAAGCTGGAGCTTAATACCTCCATTGCAGATTAACTTGCATGAAAACGCAGTTTGAATATCTGGTAACAGTAGTATATGGGTTTGATAAGGGTCATGAGAGAATAGAGTTGTGGGAGTTTATTGCTCAAGTGGCTCTCAATACTCAGGAACCATGGATAATGCTGGGTGACTTAAATTTTGTGTTGAGCACTAATGAAAAACTCAGCAAGGCTGCTTTAAATAAAAGGGATATGGAAGATTTTATTGACTGCATGAATGAGGCGTATCTTACTGATTTGCCTGGCACAAGCTGTCAGTTTACTTGGTCTAATTTGCAAGAGGGTGATGACACTATTTGGGCTAAGCTGAACAAGGCTCTAGTTAACAAAGACTGGATTGAAAAGAAGATAAAGGCAACAACTCATTTCCACCAGCCATGGCTGTCAGACCACTGACCTGTCTCTGTGGAAATTGAACTAGGTGCAAAGGAGGGGAAAAAACCATTTAGGTTCCTAAATTAATGGTGTGATTGTCCAGATTTCAGCCAATTAATTAGCACCAATTGGGATATGAAGGTAAAAGGGACGGAAATGTATCAGGTGATGGAAAAACTTAAAGCTGTGAGAGCTGACTTGAGAAAGTTTCACAAAGGGAAATATGCTTTCATCTCAAAGAGAGTTGAAAGGAGCAGAGAGAACCTCTCTCAAATTCAAGCTAGCACTCAGGGTAAGCCACTCACCAAAGATGGGATTGCTCAGATTAGAAGACAGAAGAATGAGCTGGAAAAATTGGAAAAGGCAGAGCTCTGCTTCTATTGTTACAAGAGGGCAAAAATAAGTGACATATCCATGAGTGATGCGAGCACAAAGCACTTTCAAGCTAAAGTGATGGAGAAAAGAGCCCTCTCTTATTTGGTAAGATCAAAAATAGCCAAGGTAACCTCTGTACAAAGCCTGAAGAAGTTAATAATGTTTTTTTAAGCTACGACAAAGAGCTACTTGGCACAACACATCAGACTGAAGCTTTTGATAGCTCACTGTACTCTGGGGCCAAATTGAAACTGGAGCAAGGAGAGTTATTAATAGCTGATTTTACTGTTGATAAGGTAAAGAAAGCTCTATTCTTAATTGATGAAATGAAGAGTCCAGGACCAGATGGCTTCACATCAACATTCTTCAAAAAGACATGGGATATAGTACGAAATGATGTGTCAATGGCCATTTTAAATTTCTTCAAGAAGGGGAAGCTGTTGAAACAAGTTAATTCAACTTTAATTGCCTTGATTCCAAAGAAAAAGGTTCCAGATTCAGTGGTTGATTTTTGTCCTATCTACTGCTGCAATACAGTTTACAAGATCATAAGTAAAATGCTGGTAGCAAGATTGCAGCCTATGTTAGATGATATTATTGGAGGGGAGCAGTCTGCTTTTGTGAAGAACATGAATATCTTTGATAATATCCTAATTTCTCAAGAGGTAATAAGGAAATATGATAGGAAGATTATCTCCCCTAGGGCTACAATCAAAGTGGATATAAGGAAGACATTTGATTCTGTCTTATGGTGCTATCTAAATAATTTCTTGAGCTACTTAAACTTCCCTGAAAAATTTGTTGATTGGATTATGGCTTGTTTGAGATCTGCACACTTCACCCTGAATATCAATGGTTCTCCTGTGGGGTATTTTGCTGCTCGGAAAGGGTTAAGACAGGGAGATCCTCTCTCCCCTTACCTTTATGTCATATGCATGGAAGGATTATCTAGACAACTCAGGCATCTAATTGGCAACCAAAAGTACTCTCAGCATCCGAAATGCAATCAAATGGGCATAAATACCCTATTATTTGCAGATGACTTGCTTATCTTTGCAAGAGGTGACTTGAGTTCAGTCACTGAAGTGGCAAATGCTTTAAAGAAATTTGAAGGGTAATCAGGCCTAGCTGTCAATCCTCTGAAAACTAGCATCTATATGGGAGGGGTCAAGAAACAAGATATGGAGGACATAATGCTTGCTACTGGTTATGTTCTTGATCACTTCCCATTTAGATATCTTGGTGTCCCTCTCCATTCATCCAGACTAATAACAAGCATGTACTTTCCTCTCATTGACAAGATCAGAGCAAATCTTAAGCATTGGGCAAACATGCATATCTCATATGCTGGCAAGCTACAGCTCATCAACTCAGTGATATTGGGGCCGCAAACTTACTGGGGGTCTGTTTTACTGCTCGCTAAGGTGGGTTTGAAAAAGACTAGCAGGGTATGCAGGAAGTCTTTTTGGGTCATTAGTGAAACTAAAGGAAAATACACTTTCATAAGATGGGATAAGATCTGCAAGTCCAGAAGAGAGGAAGTTCTTGGCATAAAGGACGTACTCCCTCAACTTTTTTTGGTTCTTTACGTTTGGTTTGAATCTGTGAGATGATTTCAAACCAAACGTAAAGAACCAAAAGAAATGGAGGGAGTATTGAGTTGGAACGAAACTCTTTACACAAAGTGGTTGATTAAACTGTTGTATAAGCCAGGCAATATCTGGACAAAATGGATGAGGGCTTATTATGTTAAGAGCAGACAAGTGTGGGATATTGATGCCCCCAACGACTGTTCCAACAACTGGAGAAATATTCTGAGCCTCAAGGAAGAGATCATTGAGAAAGCAGGAGGCAAATGTGAAGCAGAAAGGACTGTGGAGGAGTGGCATAATTTGTTGCAGTAAAGGCAAGAGGATTTATCAGTTCTTCTACAGTAAGAATGCCACAGTTGGCTGGTTTAAAACCATTTGGAGCCACTATAATATGCCAATGATTACTATAATCTCAGTACTAGCTTTACAAAATGCCTTGCCTACAATTGATAACCTGAAAAGAAAAGGTATTAGCATTCCCATAGATGTGTTCTACGCAGGTGTCAAGAAGAGAGTACTGAGAACTTGTTTTTTGACTGTGAAGTTGCTGGACGCATTTGGAATCAAGCATTTGGAATCAGATTCTAAGCTGGTTGGGGTATACTCACAGGAGATAAAGCCTAAGACATGAGTTGAATTGGTTCAAGCACAAGCTGAGAGGGAAGTTAGCCAAGCATCATATGCTCAGAGCTGCCTTCACAGGGGCCATTTATGAAATTTGGATAGAAAGGAACAAGAGAATCTTCCAGGATAATGTTAGAACAATAGACAAGATTGTACTTAGAATTCAATTCTATACTTGTATTAGAGTGAAGGAACAAATGTAGTTGCCTTGATTTATCAAGGTAGTAGTTAGCTGGGTGAGCTCATTGCTCTTCCTTTGGAAGATAAATGTATTTGTAAACTCTTTTGATAATACAAATGCTAATTTCTTAAAAAAAAAAAAAAACATAACATTGTGATACAATCATTTCGTTTTAGAAATCCAAACGTTTTTCCTTTATTGCTCAAAATAGTTTTTCTTCGGTACATGGCAAGCTTCCTTCAACTAGTAGTCCTGAATGCATGCTCCCCCCCCCCCCCGAATAGGTCATTATGCACAATAATCAGAAATACCAATACGTTCACCCCTGTACTCTTGTTAACTCACTCAACAGAGTTAACGCCAAATTTTAAAATCCTTTTATAACAATCTCAATCTTTTCTTGATAACATAGTAGTTAAATTGTTCATTTGTGCACTAGGGATAGATGCTCCTGGAGCCAAATCTGCATTGGAAAAAAAAAGCAAGGACGTTTAACAACAGAATTAAAAAATTGACATGTGAATTTTTAGCGGTTATGCCAGCTCTGATTCTACTATCCCTCTGTCATCACTACTAACCTACGCATTAAGCAAAACCAAATTGAATGAGAAATCGGTCACAGCTTTACCTGTAGCAGTAAGGGACTCCCACCCATGGGTGCTCGCGGATTTTGCTTCATTCGGTCTAGAGCCATCAGGGTTTCTCCCACGATCAGCGGCATAGGAGTACGATCTTGCTCGAGTTGCTCCACGATCGAAATCAATGAGGCATCACCCCTGTGCCCTCTGGAGTTAACCAACAAGTAGCGGTGGAGCAGACATAGGCACAGAGCCCGTCGTTTGTAACGCCTCACAGCTACGTCATCTGAGGGAGGAGCGAACTTCTTAATGATCAGCATTAAGTCTACGGTTCTCCCATCTAACATGCTCACGACTTCAAGCTTGGACAATCCCAACAACCTCTCAAATTGCTTATGTAATCCAGGCGACATGTCTGGTATCGCGGGGGCAGCCTTTGTCTGGAAGCCAAAAATTGCACTAAACTCTTCGGGCAGAGGGGTTAGCTCGTGATCCCCAAAGCAGAAAACATGATGCAGAGGGTCCCATCTTGTCGCAGCAGCTTCGAGAAGACCCCAGTCAATCCGCAGTTGTCTCACGAATAGTAACGTTCTCATCCGATAAATCGCAAACTCTTGCTTCTCCTCTATTGTCAACGAATGTAACCAAGAGCGCAATGCCCTGTCAAAATCTGGCGACGACATTGTAATACTCCAAGTTGTTTGAATGATCAATGTGCCAGGTTCATCATGTATTTATACCTGCAAAATTCCGAGGCATCGTAGGATTATTTTCCCTACTCTTGATCAATTAGGAGCCGGTTCTCTCCTTATTGTTTCCTTTTTTATTTTATTTTTTCAAAGGGGGGAGTGGTAGGACAGGATTCCTATCCTATTTTAGTCACAAAAATTTGTTTTTTTTTTTTCTTTTCCTATCTTACCTCAGTCATAAAAATCTGTCCTGATGTCTACAACACATCCCACTCCAAGTCCACTTAGGAAATTAGAGCCTTGGAATTCCTTTTCCTTGTAGGACCTGGTGAGCCACTTTTAGGAAACTCCCCCACCTCTCATAGGACACGTACTTGGTCTATGTGCATGTTTGTTGTTTGTTTGTTTTGTTCCCTTTCCTACTGTGATTGGTTGATGATTGGTTGATGTTAATATACTTGTATGCTCAAAATTGGAAAAACAAAAGCAGATAACAAAAAAATGAGAAAATGATGACATTCCAGTACTGAGCGTCCCTCAAAAGTGGTAATTAGTTATGTTATAATAACATATACACGAGACATACATGATACGTGTTGGTGCCTTGGCCACTACATAGCAATACCCGCTTTCTAGAATTGAGCCGGGTTCTCTTTGGTACCAATGGGGTATGTCTAGATGCGTTTTGATCGACGAGCAGTGGGGTGAAGGACAAACGGCTCGCAATCTCTCTCCTCATCATGCAAGGCAGCCCTCGCGTCTCTACGAGATAGGCGTAATGATCGCCGTCTAGGGACATCAGGAGACTCGGTGGATGGCTGCGTAGGATGTGTAACGTCTTCCATATCATCTTCCTCAACCTCGGTAGCAGGTGCAGGAGTGTGACACTCAATGTACTTCACGGCGTTTGAAGCGCGACAGAACACCTGCGGGAAAAATGACCTATATTAGTTCACCCGCAACTGTGTGTTGGACTACATAACCCAGATGGAAGATAGTTACCTCAGGCGCCGTCGGGTTGATCGCAGCACGTTCCTCAAACAGCACCTTGAGCGCATGAGCCAGATCGTTACTTACCCGAAGTAACTTTCCATAGTCGGCAAGTGTGGGCTACAGTAAAAAAAATTTAAGGTTACAAGATCGTAGACTAACTATTCTGACTTAAAAAAAAAAAAAAAAAAAAAGCATAAGGGAAAAGAATACGTCAACTTACCATGACACTTTCAGGAGCAAGAGGCAGCCCATGTTGCTCACTCTCGGGGGCTTGTAGGATCTCCAGCACGTGACGCGTTTGTCCCGGGTCTTGGTACTCAAAGCGATAAAGATGGGATCAGGAGTGGTACCTCGACTTAGACAATCAAACGACGATGTCGTTAATATTTGATGCTTTCAATTAGATGTGTTCTCAGGAAATAGAATTCAGATATTACCTTGGTAACATTAATGGCTGGAGCGAGTCGACGGGTGCGAAAGACTTCGTAGTCCTCGCTCTCGGATGCCACCTCCCTCGCTGCACACTCTAGGTAGGGATAGAAGGGCGCCTGACCCTTATCCTTCAGATGAAGGCTCGGCTTGAACATGGAACGTGGTGGGTCGTCGGGCACGAGTAGGCAACCATCTTGAAAGGTCTGCCTCGATATCCTCTCCGGCAGAAACCACTCTTCGCTGGTTTCACCTCTCACAAGCATCCGTCATGGCTCGTCCTCTTCAGCTTCTTGCACGCACTCCGGAGTAGGGTTGATTATTTTAAGCCACGGTTTAAATATCACCTGCAAAAAAAACAAAAAATAAAGTTACACGGACATAAAAGATCAGGCTCGTTGTGCGCGTTATAATGTAATTAAGAGAAAGTAAACTCTTCTTACCTAGTCAGTGGTCAAGGCATTTAATGCCACGCGAACCGCAGTCGAACCAAATTTATTGCAAGTCCTCCACCGTCTCATAGCGGGATAGCAGCCTTCTTTTTCACGTGGCTCAGGTCCAAGGGTTGGGACATGCTCATATAGCCAGACGTGCGTTCGTTTCAATCTATCTATACACCTTATAAAAGTATCTAAGGCTTGTTTACTGTTCAGTGAAACAGTGCCTCATCGGGCGGCTGTAGTGTTGCCACGCGTTACTCCAGTTCCATAACCCCTGATCTCGTCGTTCATTTTCTCGCTCTCTCCACCACTCATTATCCTTGTTCTCTCCGTCCCTTCACGCCCATACACACATCCTCTCCTCATTTCATCTTTTTCCATTCTCTCTCCTCCTCTCCTTCCCTGTCTCTCTCCTCTCATAATTAATTTCTTTCAATTGATTTTGTATTGTTGTTGATGATTGTTAAACTGATTGATTTTTCTTTTGTTGATTGTTAAACTGATTTTTGTTGTTGTTGTTGATGATTGTTAAACTAATTGATTTTTGTTGGTTGAATTTGTTTTGATTTTGATTGTGGTCTGTTCGTTTTTCAGATTTCATTGGTGGTATTACTGTTGTTCAATCGACTCACAGTGTTTTAAGGTAATCACCACTATCTCCAACCCATTTATTCCATTCAATTTATAGGGTTTAAAATTTTCAAATTTTAGTATATGGGTTTATATTAAGGTTTAATTTTGATCTCATGTTCATAATTTAGTCGATTTTTAATCTAACTTTTTTTAGCTTTGCGTATTTTTGTTCGTTTTTTATGCCTACAGGGTGGACCGATGCTCATTGCTGGAGATGTTGGCCTGGCGAAACCGTGGTTAATCGTACGTAGGGTACCAAGGTTCGTTGTGTTTTTACATTTTCTTTCATTTTTAAATTTCTGGTTAATTTTTTTCTGGGTGTTTTAGTTACGAGTTCATGACTTCCATTTCTTGTAATTTCTACCCATTTTCTAAGTTCACTGTTATCGGTTGGGTTTAATTTCTGAAATTTTTGTTTAAATTATGGAAAATTCTTAGGTTGTTCAGTTTTTTTTTCTTTTTTTTTTTTGGGCGATTTTGTGACCCTAGAATTTGGGTTTTTTTTTTTTGATATTCAGGGTAATTAATATCACTAAGGGTGATTAATATCACTAATTTTAGTGGCTTGCGACGTTTTCATTTAGAGATGAGGCTGATAATGATTTAAGGTAAGCAATGCTATCATGATCTTGGTTATTGTTCACAATTTTTGGGCTTATTTTCTTCTCTTGGTTTGGTTATAATCGTTGTTATTCGTTGATTGTTTTTTATGCCACTTTGGAGTTTGGTTGATCTGTTAAACTTGGTCGTTATGGACCTTTTTCTAGCTGCAACATTGTTAATCTCTTTGTCTCTCGCTTTTGGTTTTTTAAGGTTTAGACTTGTAATTGGTAAGCATTTCACTTTATATGCGGGTTCAATATCTATCCCTAATTTTATTCGAAATTTGTAGGGCTTTGAAAAGGTCTGAATTAATTTCATTGATGAAAGTTTGGACCCATTATTGAGCCTCAAATTCGAATGATCGACTTTAATTGGCTTCATTTATTCTCTAATTTGGTGATTCAATTCATGTTTTAAGTGTATTAGATCAGCTGTTTAGTATTTTGGTATAGATTAGTGTTCAATGTTAGTTCTATAATTACTTGAAATTTTAGGGTTTTGAGAAGGCTTTGTGAAGTTTGGACCATTATGGTTAAAAGGCTGGTACTTTGGACCATCATGCATCCGGGAAGTCGTTTAATATGGAATTCTAAAGCTTTGGTCAATTTGATACTCAAACTTTGCTAGGCTGATTATTGATATTAAGCATTGGT